>JAQHUG010000061.1:2178844-2190060 GCA_028555095.1 Dicrostonyx torquatus | reverse complement strand
AGATGGTTGTGAGCCACCATGTGGTTGCTGGGAATTGAACTCAGGACCTTTGGAAGAGCAGGCAATGCTCTTAACCTCTGAGCCATCTCTCCAGCCCCTGGTTATAATATTTTTTAAAACAAGCTAGTAATCAGAACTTCTACTGAGCTAGCTTTTAAGCTAACACAGAACTAACTGGCATAAACAACTTACAACACTACAGGCAGAGGTAGGAAGATGCATGCCAGTTCAAGGACAGACTGGTCTACTTAGTGAGTTCAGGACAGCCAGGGTTACATAATGAGACTGTCTCAAAAACAAATGAAGAAACAAACAAACACATCTTATATACTCTTAGCTAATAGTTCTACAGTTAAAAATCCAGTCAAGTTCTCCTAAATTTTATGCCCAGGGTAGCAAACTGCTAGTACTGCTAGGGTACTGGTATTGCCAAACTAAATAATTATAATTAGATACAAATGTATGAGTCCAGATGGTAAGGACTGCCTATACAATAATTCATGGTTTAAATCTTTCATTAAATGAGTACAAACTGTTAAAAATTGGAAACAATTGACATTATGTACAGTTAGTTCTCTTAATGCATTAAAAAAAATAGGGTCTCAAATAGTCTAGGTAGGCCTCAAGCGTGTTATATAGCCAAGGATGACCTTCAATTCCAATCCTCTAGCTTCCATTCCCAGGTGGTAGGGCCACAGCTGTACACCACCACACCCCGTTTGTGCAGTTCTGGAGATTGAACCCAGAGTTTTGTGCATATTACTCAAGTATTTTACCAACTGGCTGAAACCAAAACCAAAATACAAAATACCTTATGACTTCCAATCACATGGGTAAGACTATATATATATATATATATATGACAATTACAAAAAGCAATATAAAATTTTATGATTAAAATATAACATACCAAAGTTAAGGCATGGTGGTACACACCTTTAATCCCAGCACCCTTGATTAAGAGGCAAGCATTGACCAGATTGTTGTGAGTCCCAGGCCAACCAAAGTTATACTGGGTCCTCCTTGTTGGGGTTGGAACTTGGACCCCTCTTTCGATTACATCTGCATCAGCTTTCTGCTGTTGGTGGTTTCCTTCACGGTTAAGCTTTTCTTTAATTCCTTTTCACAGGGTGGAAGTTTAGCTGAGTGAGGTCATGCCCACTTGCAAGAGGGTCTTGCAAGAGGGTGAGGTCAACGGGCACTGGACTTAGTTCCATGACACCTGGTGCACCTTTTCTCCACTAACCTACATTTTGTGTTTTTATTTGTCCAGCTGGCTCTTTTCCATTACGGATCTGCATAAGAGTGATTACCAATAACTACATGACAGGTCAATATTAGGCTGTCTTGAAATCTTCAATTTAACCTCAGCCAGGTTTTCTGGACAGGGCAAAAAAGCAATCACATTTGCCAAAATATCACAAGAATGATCTGTAGGCCATTGACTTATACGCTTCCTTTCTGAAACTGGGTTCATCTGTCATAATTTACACTGCTCTCAGCACCGCTGTCTTCTATACTCCTACCAGGATGGCCCATTTAATCCGTTGACAGCATTCAACCTCTTTTCTAGTCCACAGTCCAAAGTCCACATTTGGCCAACAAGCAGCTTGGTCAGGCCTATCACAGCAATACCCCAGTCCCTGGTACCCATTCTGTCTTGGTCCCTGTTCTATTATGTGAGGCGACACCATGTCCAAGCAATGCTTATACAAGCATTTAACTGAGCTTCCTTTTAATTTCAGAAAGTTAGTTCATTATTATTGCAAGAAGCAAGGAAACATGGAGCAGTAGCTGAGAGCTACATTTTGATCCACAGACTGTTCATCCACAAAGGGGTGACAACCATAGGTGGTAAGGAAAGCATATAGGGTTGGGGTAGGGTTCTGCTCTTACAACCTTCTAATTTTATAATCTTCAATGGAACAACATTGGAAGGTGGGACCTTGTGTAGAGGTGTATAAAGTTAAGGGTACATTCAATGAATATTGCAACCTTAGAGGAAAAACACAAGCTTTTCATGTGTTAATAAAATAAAATCAGTAATTTTTATCTAGAATTTAAAAAATAATAATAAAATGCAAATAAGTTGCTTCAGATTAGAAACTGAAAAGCGGGTGAGAAAGCTGCAGCTAATGGCCTCCACTGAAAACATGTGTCCTGTCTTTGGAACTACTACACTATAATTATTTGAAATACTAGAAAAATGCATCTTTGTGATTTATAAATAAATGGTGTGTGTTTGTGATGTTATAATTATTTGCGTTATTAGTATGCAGGCCACTTAATTCTTTCTCTTCTTTTCTTACAAGGTAACTGAGGATGTGTAGTATGTGGGCCTGCTTGTTGGTATTTCTGTCCCACACAGTACCCCACAGCCAGCAAGCCCCAAAGAAAATCACACAGAGGTCTCCATAAAATTATAAACTGATTGGCCCATTAGCTCAGGCTTCTTACTAGCTCTTGTAACTTATATTTACCCATTGTTCTTATCTATGTTAGCCACATGGCTCGGTACTTTGTCTCAGCCGGGCAGCTCACATGTTGCCTCTTTGATGGTCTGTGCAGGAATGCCAAGGGAGCTTCCTGCTTCCCAGAATTCTCCTGTTCTCACCTCTACTTTCTGTCTGGTTTTCCCACCTATACTCCTTGCCTGGCCAATCAGCGTTTATTTAAAACATGATTGACAGAATACAGACAATTCTCCCACACCAAGGATGGCCCTGAACTTCTCTGCTTCTACCTTTTGAGTTCACATGCTGAGCTGACAGGCAGGTGCCAACATGTTTAATCAATGCAGTACTGACGGTCAAACCCAGGGCTTTGCATGTGCCATCCCTACGCTTAAACCACACAATTCTTAAACAATTAAGTTTCGGGCTGGAGAGAGAATACAGTGCTTAAGAGCACTTAAAGCTCTTCCATAGAACCCAAGTTTGTTTCCCAGAACCCATGACTCACAATGGCACACACTACAGTTTCTGGGGATCAGACAGCTCTTCTGGCCTCTGCGTGCATATACTCACCTGGAATCTAATGTGCATGTACTTACACACACATACAATTAAGAGATATCTTTTTTAAAAAACTACACTAAAAACAACACTGTGCATACATTTACAAATGAAATGGTACTTCTAGCCAAGTACTGAACAGCAAATGATAATAATTCAGTAACGGCTTTTCAGCAGTTTGTGTATATTAAATCATTTCTTCCTCAGCCAAAAAAGCATCTCCACTTTGTAGATGGCAAAAATGAGACACGGAGGAACTACTAGCATAGGTTATACAGCTTGAAATTAGTGAAACATTTGTCTAGTGGTAGTGGCATGTACAAGTGTGAGGCTCCAGGGTTTGCTCGAGACAGGGTCTCTATGTAACCCTGGCTGTCCAGGTAGTTGCTATGTAGAAGACCTACCTGCCTATGCCTCCCAGTGCTGGGATTAAAGGTGTGCACCACCACACCTGACTCTGAAACACTAATATTAAACTTACTTCTGCATACATACGATTTTTGTTCAAAATTGCTAAACAATAAGTTCTTTCCAAGTTAGCTTTCAAATGTTTTACATATAAGCAAAACATTCTAAAAATACTGGGAAGGACAAATCCTACAAACACAGAATTGAGCATAATACCATGATTAACTTCACTTCTCACATCAAAATACAGTATTCAGCATTCTTGATGCTGGGCAAGAGATGGATCTAGTGGGTAAGTGCTTCACACACACACACACACACACACACACACACACACACCTAAATTCAGCTTATCTAGCACCCACCTAATAATGCTGGGTACTGGGGAGGTAGAGACAGCAAGATCTCTGAGGCGTGCTGTGAGGACAGCACAGCGTAATCCATGAGCTCCACGTTCAATAAGAAACTCTGCCTCCGGCCAGGCAGTGCTGGCACAATCCAAAGAGGAAGTTCCTCAGCTGAGGCTCCTTCCTCTGATGGCTCTAGCTTGTGTCAAGTTGACACACAAAACCAGACAGTACATCTTGCTTGCTCTGCTGGTTCTTCCTTTCACTGTCCATGACAACACCTTTCTTTCTTCTTTCTCCTTCTTCTTCTCTTTTTTTTTTTTTTTTTTTTTTAAGACAAGTTCTCATCACACAACTGTGGCTGATCTAGAACTCACTATATAGATGAGGCTAGTCTTAAATTCAAGAGATCCACCTGCTTCTGCTTCCTGAGTCCTGGCACTAAGGCAGCCTCCACCACATCCAGTGACCAACATTTTTCCCCCCATGGGGGACTAAGGAGTTTGGCATATAGGAGAAAAAGCGGGGAAATCAAAATCATTTTCTTGTCTTTCATTAATTTGAGTCATTTAAGATCAAAAGGAGGCAGATCTCATATTCCTGAAGATTCACTGACATTTGGGCTAATTCTGCTAAAATGTGCTCTGTAATACTCTTAGGTGAGGACCCGAGAAAACAAATATGCTCATTCCTATATCCAGCACTTAGGAGGCATGAACATCAAGAGTTTAAGGCTAGCCTCAACTACACAGCAGTTTGAAACCAGCCTGAGAGTACATGAGACCCTATCTCAAGACACCAAATAAGGAAGGGGAGATGGATCCCCTGGTAAACTGCCTGTAATGCAAGCTTAAGTAAATGAGTCCCCAGCATCTAATACAAGCCAAATACATCAGGGTTCCATTTGCAATCCATCGCTGTGGAGCAGGACGGGAGGACACCCAGAACATGCTTACCGGGCAGTTTAGCCTAATCAATGTGCTCTACACACAGTGAGAGAGTCCTTTTTTTTTTTTTTTTTTATTTTGGTTTTTCGAGACAGGGTCTCTCTGTGGCTTTGGAGCCTGTCCTGGAACTAGCTGTTGTAGACCAGGCTGGTCTTGAACTCACAGAGATTCGCCTGCCTCTGCCTCCCAAGTGCTGGGATTAAAGGTGTGCGCCACCACCGCCCGGCGAGATTCCATATTTAAAGAAAGGTGGTAAGACACAATTGAGGTTACTTAACATTAACCTCTAGCTTCCAAACACATGTGCAGACACGGGTGCAGACATGAGCACATACATAAACACAAAATAAGCAAAAATATAATTAACTAGCCGGGAGGTGGTAACACACACCTTTAATTCCAGCACTTGGGAGGCAGAGGCAGGAGGATCTCTGTAAGTTCAAGGTAACCCTGGTCTACAAAGAGAGTCCCACAACAGCCAGGGCTACACAGAGAAACTCTGTCTTGAAAAAATAAAACAAACAAACAAAAAATAACTTCAACGATAAATAAAACCACAATGAGATACTACTTGAACAGCTAAAATAACAAAACCACACCATTGGGCAATAAATTTCTGATATGAAACTGACATTAACGATCTTAAATGAAGTAATTGGTCATTTCAGAATATCAATAAACCTCAGGGGCAAAGGACTATGTCCTGTGTTCTGTTACAATGACCTTCAATTCCTATATTAAAAATATGAACATTTATTCGCTATTAAGCAATACATCAGAGCTAATAGTAATTTTTTTTAAAAAAAAGTTAGAGCTGAAGAGAGATGAAGGCCTGGGTTCAGTGCTCACATAAAATTCCGGATGGGGCCACATGTGCACCTGTAACGCTGGGGTAAAGGGACAGGAGGATCACTGGGGTTTGTTGACACAAGCCATCTCCAGTGCAGACTATCTCAAGGGAATAACAGAGCAGGACACTTGAATCTTCTATCTGAGCATGACGTGTACACTTGAACACACACACACACACACACACACACACACACACACACTGCATATCCATGAGCACCAACCCCCCTCTTCATGTCACGTCCTCAAGCATTACTGGTACTTCTAATATTCTGGAGTTTACAAGGGTTATAACTCACAACATGGGAAGGGTTTCTTTTTTTCCCCTTGATTTTTCAAGAAAGGGTTTCTCTGTATAACAACAGGTCTGGCTGTACTGGAACTTGCTCTGTAGACCAGGCTGACCTTGAACTCAGAGACCCACCTGCCTCTGTGTCCCAAGTCCTGGGATTAAAAGTTTGTGCCACCACCGCCAGGCTATATAAAGGTTTTCAAAAGAAGCTTCTCCACATAAGAATAAAATATCCCTTTTCATGTAAATGAAGTAAACTTCTCGGTCACTATAACCTATATGTGCAAATGAAAATTAGTAAGTGCTTCATACAGCCGACTGACAATGACAAGAGGGCACATGAGCGTCATACAGCCGACTGACAATGACAAGAGGGCACATGAGCGTCATACAGCCGACTGACAATGACAAGAGGGCACATGAGCGTCATACAGCCGACTGACAATGACAAGAGGGCACATGAGCTTCATACAGCCAACTGACAAGAGGGCACATGAGCGTCATACAGCCGACTGACAATGACAAGAGAGCACATGAGCTTCATACAGCCGACTGACAAGAGGGCACATGAGCTTTCATGACCAGGTTATGGGTCAGCCGGGGAGGGTAAGCTCTGGAAGAAAAAAAAAAAGCTTGAAGGAAACAATGGCAACAATAAAGAGTTTTAAAATTCTGCCCTACAGTCTCAATTAAAAATTCACATTTATTTATACTTACTGGAGGTTGGGGCAGGCTTGTGCCTCTGCAGGTTTGTGGTTGTTAGAGGACAATGAGGGAGTTAGCGCTCTCCTTTCCCCATGTAAGTTCCAGGGATGCAACTCAGGTCATCAGGCTTGGTGGCAAACACCTTTACCAGCTGAGCCACCTCACTGTTCATATAGTCCTTATTTAATTTTTGGAGGGGACACATCTTGCTGTATTGTGGCCTGGGCTAGCCCTGAACTCATGGGTTAAATAGTCTTCCTGAGTACCGGGACTACAGTATGTGTCACAGTATAAATTCACTAATGCGTTTCAACATCACAGTGGAAGCTGGAGTGGCACCCATCTGTAATCCCAGAAGCCAGGAGGGTAAGTCAGAGAATCCAAAGTCTGAAGTCAGCCTAGGCTACGCTGCAGGACCCAGTTTCAAAATAAATTATATTAAACATGCCAGGCACAGTGGTACATGCCTTTCATATTAGTTACTCAGGAGGTTTAAGCAAGATGACAGTGAGTTTGAGGTCAGTCCAAGCAATATGGTAAGCCCCTGCCTCAAAACACACCCTGCTGCTGCTGCCTCCCTCCCCCCGAATTCTGGGCATCTTGGCATTGACCTATAGTCCCAGCACTCAGAAAGATCAATTGACCCTGGAATTCAAAGCTAGCCTATGCTAAAACACAGTGAGATGATACATCAAAATTTTAAAACCTTTATTAGTATTGCTTCCTTCAAGCCTTTTCTGTTTGGCGGGGCTGTGCACCAAACACAGGACATGACTCTGCTAAGCAAGCAGTATCTACCGGGTCATAACCCCAGGCCCACGCCTTCTTTAATGTCACAACCAGTAAACAGCCTCTGAGTTGCAACAACTGCCAGTCCCGACAAGAACTACATTACAAGGTACTTCATGTTCTACATCCCTTCACTGCAAATCAAATGAAGGCCTCCTGAGACTAACATTGCTAGCTGGGAGGGAGGTCTCTACACTAAAGGGCTGTGTCCATGGGACGATATAGGGAAGCAGCTGCTTGTCCTTCAAACACTCACTGGCAGTTACAAATCCACCAAGAAAATGTTAAGGCAGTTTATAAGATGAGCAATATTTACAATGCCTGGAAGAACTGAAGATGCCAGTGGACAAGATGAAACTCAGTCTTAAAACAGAAAGGATGAGCTGAGCGGTGGCAGCACACATCTTTAATCCCGGCACTCAGGAGGGAGACAGGCAGATCTCTGTGAGTTTGAGGCAAGCCTGGTCTACAGAGTGAGTGCCAGGACAGGTTCCACAGCTACAGAGAGACACCCTATCTTGAAAAAACAAAAAACACAAACAAAAACCAAAAAGGATGAATAGGGTGAAGATTATCGCACACTTGGGAAGTATTTCAGCACTTGGGAGGGAGCAAGAGACAGGATGGCTGCAAAATTTAAGGCTACTCTCCAATTACAGGCTATCCTGGGACACACAAGATCCTATCTTCAAACAACAAAATATGGGGGCTGGAGAGATGGCTCGGGGTTTAAGAGCATGTGTTCTTCTTGAAGAAGAACCAAGTTCAGTTTCCAGAACCACATGGTGGTTCACAAGCATCCCTAACTCCACTTTCAAGGGATCCAGTGCTCTCTTCTGATCTTCACAGGCACCAGGCATGCAAGCAGTATACACACATACACGCAAGCAAAAACACTCATACACATCAAATAAATCTCAAACAATTAAAACCAACAAAATAAATTAAAGAAAGGCTAAGAGGGAAAGAATGCATAGGCAATATCAAATGTCTCCTTTCCAGAACAATGCTTGTTTTAGCAAAAGAAGCTGACAATGTTGGTTAACACTTGTGATAAGTTTAGGAAAGGAATTGTAAGCCATACTATAATCAAAATCTTTGTTACTTGGGGCTGGAGAGGTGTTCAGAAGTTAAGAGTGTGAGTGTACACTACTAGGCTGGACAGTGGTAGCACACGCCTTTAATCCCAGCACTCAGGAGGCAGAGGCAATGGGTTCAAGGCCACCCTAGTCTACACAGTGAATTCCAGGACAGCCAGAGCTACACAGTGAGACCCTATTTCAAAAAAATTACATAAATAAAAAATAAAAACAAAAACAAAGGGTACAAAAAGAAACCTTGTCTCAAAAAACCAAAAAGAAAAAAAGAAAAAGAATAAAGAAAAAAACCAAATGAAAAATGTATATAGTGTACTTCTATATGTAATATATTCATTTACAACTAATTTAAAAACAGAAATTTCTTTTTTTGAGAGTATTTAACTCTCAAGGGAGAAGAATGGAAAAAGTAGCTGCTAAGAATACATTCCACATTACTGTGAATGTTCTCTTCTTTAGAAAGATCAAACGTGTCCTGGTACTGGAAAATGACAGAATTGGGGGGCTGGCATGGGTGG
The DNA here is from genome assembly GCA_028555095.1 of Dicrostonyx torquatus. Lineage (NCBI taxonomy): Eukaryota > Metazoa > Chordata > Mammalia > Rodentia > Cricetidae > Dicrostonyx > Dicrostonyx torquatus. Next base: position 2,181,094 of record JAQHUG010000061.1, on the reverse strand, counting down.
AGTTTATGCTGTGTTTTATACATTATGCTCAAAATAGTTGACATTTTAAAGAAAATTTCAAAGATATTAATTAAACTTTCAAACTATCTGAAAGTACTAGCATTTCTGGAACCATGCAGACAAAATAAGGTATGGAAAAATACATTGTAACAACAACAACAACAAAAGCCATACTCACCCATAACCAAAAAAATTTTTTTAAAAATTATGAAAATTATAATAACCATATGTTCAAGGACTAAATTAAATGTTATAAATTTGACTGTACAAAATCCATCTGCATTACTGAAATGCTTCTATTTTTACACTGATATTTCTTACTAATTTTTACTGGGATAAAACTGCCTGATGGTAAGCCTTAAGTTCCTTTTTGTCAAGGTCTTATAACAACAAAAATAAAAAGTGGGATATTCACACATGAATCTGCCTTCTCAGTTTTCTGGAGTAAATTAGAAGTCATCTGTGTGGGGCACAAATGTCTTTACGAATGGATGGAGATGGCCTATGAAAGGACAGATCTCTACAGTCATATGTGACAGCGTACACCTGAGTACTCAGCACTCAGAAAGCCAAAGCAGGATCTCAAACTCAAGGCCAGCCTCGGCTACACGAGAGTGTCTGGGCAGATCAGGACACAGTATGATCCCATCTCAAGATCATAAAATAAATTAAGGGCCAGAAAGACGGCTCAGCAGTTAAACAGCTGCCTCACAAGCCTGATGACCAGAGTTCAAACTCTGTAAGCCATGGATAAATCCAGATGCAGTGGTCCAGACCCAGCAGTCCTGTGAAAAATTGTACCGGGGTGCTCATTGGCCAGCTAGAATACAGCACAGCAGAGACAAGAGACCCGGATTCAACAAGGAAGTGCCCTCTGCTACATGGTCCCCATGGCACATGCACACCCAAACACACAATAATATGTAAATCCTTAAAATAGCACAATTAGCAAGAAATGGTAAACAGCCCAGAGCACAGACTATCAGACAGAAAGGTGCCTTGCTTGAGCAAAGAGGAAAGAGAACACCAACGAGCACTGGGGCAGGGGCATAAAACAGCCAAGCAATGACTGCACCCAAGCTAACAGCCTGCTACTGAATACAAGCAAATAGCACACACCTGCCCTTCTTATTTAAGCAGCCTTTACAGTAAGCTGTATATGAAATTCCTCTACTCCTGTATCTTCTCAGTATTGTCTTCCCTGTATTGCCCTTTTCCTTTCCTACTTGGCTAAAAACTTGGCTTTCTGTTCCAGGATTTTCTTATTTATTTGTTTGTTTGCTGCAGTCTTTGTCCAGTTTTAGCCTGGTGAGGTGGATGTCCACACAGACAGCTGGGACATTAGCCTTTTCTCCCTGTGCCCATTCAATGGAGGTGGCATATTTCTTCCTGTATACCTGGACCACTCGGCCACTCTGGACCTTTGTACTGTCCTCATACAACCTGAACTTCATCATCCCTTCAACTGCGCACAGATCAACCATTATACTTCTGTCTCAGCTCTTGGAAAGGGGAGAAGACATCATCTTTCTCCGAATGTGAGGTGAACTGAAACGCCTTTTTCAGTTCTTGCTTCGGTCAGAAATCACAAAGGGATTGAACTTCATTTCAGCACCTGCCTCTGCAGTGACTGCTGCAAACGGGAAGAGGTCTGCATGCCAGTATCTTTTCCCTCTAACACGAGCCCCGGCATCTGCCCACCTCAGCCTCCGTGTTTACTTGCTCCTTGGAAACGCTCCAATTCATGCCCTATTGGACAGAGTCTAAGAGAGGCATGCTTCCTACTGAAGACATGATGTCAGGAGGACGAGGGAGGGGAAGAACAAGGGTGACCTTTACCCCGGAACTGCCTACCTGACACTGTTGCTTGTCCTGCTGTCACAGATGATAACTTTTATGCCATCTTGCGTATTCCTCAGACTTCCACACTGCATTAATCACAGCACAGTACAACTATCTACTTGAGCATGCATCCTTCCTCATTCTTGGGTGTCTCGGGAGCAAGAACTCAGGATAGTTATTCAATTTGTCTCTATGGAACTTAACACAATGCCTGATACACAGTGATCACCCCATGAATTTTTGGTGAATAAAAAATGAACATGGGAGCCGGGCGGTGGTGGCGCACACCTTTAATCCCAGCACTTGGGAGGCAGAGGCAGGCGGATCTCTGTGAGTTCGAGACCAGCCTGGTCTACAAAAGCTAGTTCCAGGACAGGCTCCAAAGCTGCAGAGAAACCCTGTCTCGAA
>JAQHUG010000061.1:2111567-2129187 GCA_028555095.1 Dicrostonyx torquatus | reverse complement strand
TTTTTTTCTGCTGTGTAGTACTCCATTATGTAAATGTACCACATTTTCTTTATCCATTCTTCAGTAGAGGGGCATTTAGGTTGTATCCAGGTTCTGGCTATGACAAACAAAGCTGTCAAGCAGTGTTTTAAGTAATAGAGTTTCTGTGTGATTATTTGGGAGCTGAGCAGCTGGGAAAGGAACAAGCAGCCTCCCTCCAACTTCAGATACTGAAAATAAGTAAAATATAAGCTTGCTTACCAGAAAGCTCTCCTTGGGATGTATGACATACTAGCGTTTTCCCATAAACAGGCCTGTGCACTTCTTGTTTGGTTTGTTTGTTTCATACAAAGATAATGCTTACTGCGCAAAGTGGTTCATGCCTTTAATACCAACATACTGGAGCTAGAGGCAAGTGGCTCTCTATTAGTACAAGGTCAGTCTGGTCTACAAAGTGAACTCCAAGGTCAGTGTGGGACACAGTGAGACCTTGCCTAAATAAATAAATAAATAACATTTTTCTTCCTTATTGCCACACAGTAGACTAATAATAATACCCTCCTTTCTGACCAAAAACCATGTTCCCCCCTTTGTTAACCAAAATGATTCTATAATTGGATCTGCTTAAAGAGAGTTTTTTTTAAATCCATATACAAAAAGAATGGTGACATATTAACATGATTATTGGGGTTGTTGGGGTTCATCGACTAGAAAATAGGGCTTTCTAGAAACAATTTCAGGACAGGTGGTCGTGGAAGAGAGGAGGTGTGAAATTTAGGGGACCAACCTGGGGATGGTAATAAATAACTTCTATAATGTTTACATTTTTTAGTGTTTTCCTTTGTTTGTATTATTTTAAATATTTATTTTATTTTTGATTTACATGCATTTATGTGCACATTCATGTAGATTCCTGCATAGACCAGAAGAGGGTATTGCTAGGTCTCAAATCCAGGACAAATGGCTAACTGAGGTAGGTGCCTATTTAACGTATCAAAGTCGACCTGACCACTAGGTCCTCCCAGCACCCCTCAGTTCCTACCTGTTATAGGGAATGACTGACATACCCCACCGCCCTACCCTAAACTCCTCCAGCCCAGGGGCAGGCTGCCCTTCCCCCAGCTGCCTTTCCCAGCCATTTTGATTACCCAGCCTTTTTGTCTACCTTTTACTGTACTGGCTCTCTGCCCCATCTCCTTACATGGCCCAGCTCAGGGTCCTGTCCACTCGGGACTCTCCCAGATGTCTCTGCTTCTGGTTATGCTCTCCTTTTTATCTACAATAAACTTTCTCCTCCACCTTACCGAGGAGCAGTCATGTCCTTCCTTTTATAGTTCTTTTTCTCATTCAGGGATTCTATCCCTTAGAACTGGAAATACAGGCAGTATGAGTTAGTTACCCAACATAGATGCTGGAAAATGAATCCAGTCTTCTGCAAGAGCAATAAGCAAGCATTCTTATTCATTGAGCTATCTCTCCAGTCCCCTTGTTTGTATTTTTGTGGTGGTGAGGCATCTGATGTCACAGTGAGCATGTTAGGAGAGACTAAAAGCAGCAGGAAGAGTCTCTAAGCAGTCAGGTGTTTGAGGGGAAATACTGCAGAAGGGTCACTTCCTCCAGGCCTGAGATGACCTCCTGCCACCACCACAATGGAGCCAAAACTGCTGTGATGACCTAAGAGTAGACCATGACCTTGTAGTCATGGTAATGGAATAAACAAAACAACGTAGTGATAACTAACTCTACAGTAACAGCAGTGGGGGTGTTAGTACTTCTTAAGAAAGGGGTGTCACCAAATCCTCACCTAGGGTCTCACCATCTACTCGCCTCCATGCCCACCTGCAACTGCATGTGATTTTTGAGTGGAGTACTTACTTAAGTGTGTAGGAGATGTCAGGGACAAAGGGCCTGGGGACATATTGTAGCCTGTCAAACAACCTTTTCTTAGAATCTGTCCAGGAGAGCTGTTAGCCAAATTCAGGAGGCATTTAGAACCCTAAATAGACATGACGATAGAAGAAACTCTCCATGACTCGTTATAGTCAAGATATCAGAAATGCAAAGAAAAGAAACAATACTGAAAGCTGCAAAAAAAAATTCAAACTCTCAAAGTAAACATTTGGGAATAACACCAGCTCTTTATCACCAACCCTGAGTGTCTGGGATATGTGAGATTATATATTTCAGGCCCTGAAAGTAAATAATCACCAACCAAAATGGTCATATCTTGCAGAGCTATTGTCTATAATCAATGGAAAAGAACATTTTAAGACAATCCCAAACTAAGGCAGTTCATGATCACAACTTCAGCACTATGGAAGATCCTTAAAGGAATACTAACCCCAGAGGACAATCAGTCTTAATTGTGAGAGTACAGGAGAGAATAACCTTTGAGTATTTGACAGCCAGACTAGATTACAGAACTAAATCCCACTACCTGGTGTTTCCAGGAAGCTTGTCTCATTGGTTTAAACACCTATTGACTGAGAGTTAAACATGAAAGACATCTATCAAGTAGAGTAGAAGAAGGCTATTACATATTAATAATGGGAAAATTTCATCAGGAATATGTAACAATTGTAAATATATGCACAAAATATTGAGATATGTAAATTTGCAAGAGAAACCCAAAAAACAAAGTAACCTCTAACGGACATAAAGATAGGTCCTGATAGAGTGATAGTGGGTAACTTTCGTACTAGCACACTCTGATTTCTAGATACATCATCCAAATAAAAATCAGCAGAGAAGCCTCAGAGTTCAATTACAACAAAAGGGACTTAAAAGCTTTTTTTTTTTTTTGGTTTTTCGAGACAGGGTTTCTTTGTGGCTTTGGAGCCTGTCCTGGAACTAGCTCTTGTAGACCAGGCTGGTCTCGAACTCACAGAGATCCACCTGCCTCTGCCTCCCAAGTGCTGGGATTAAAGGTGTGTGCCACCACCGCCCGGCTCTTAAAAGCTTTTTTGTTTTGTTTTGGTTTGGTTTTTTGAGACAGGGTTTCTATGTGTGTAGTCCTGGCTGTCTTGGAACTCACAGATATCCGCCTACCTCTGCCTCCCAAGTTTGGGTATTAAATGCTCGTGCCACCGTTGCCTGGCCCAGACACTATACATAGATATGGAGACTTAACAATACAGTCTTGAATGAGCAAAGGGTTATTAAAGAACCTAGGGAGGAAATTTAAATAATTCCTAGAATGAAATGAAAATGAAAGTTTATTAGAACCTTTGGGGCACAGCTAAGGAAACCACAAAAGGAAAATCTGCAGCTACATGCATTGTATACACAGATGAAATTGGTAAAGAGCAAATTGCACTAATTTTTTAAAAACTAGAAATATCTTAAATTAATAACCTAATGATGCATCTTGAGAGCTTAGGGAAATGAGAATAATACAAACCCCAAAGTGGTAGACAACAAATTAATAAAGATCAAGGCAGAAATAAATGAAACAGATACTAAGAGGACAATATACAGAATCAAACAAAATTAATTCTTTTAAAAAGGAAAAAAAGAGGGACTGAAGAAATGACTCAGAGGTTAAGAATACTATTTGCTCTTCCAGAGGACCCAGATTCAACTCCTAGCACCCACATGTCAGTTCTCAACAATCTAACTCCAAGATCTGACACCCTCGCACAGATATACATGCAGGCAAAATATCAATGCACATAAAATGAGAATAATTATTTAAAAATAAGTTATTTGAAAACAAAATGAAGTGAAAAGAAAAAAACAATCTCTAGCCAGGCTAACCAAATACGAGAGAAAAGATTCAAATTAATAGAACTAGAGACAAAAATGGTGAGATTACTATAGATTCCAGTGAAATTCTGGGAATCGTTGGGAATATTTTGAAAACTTCTATTAAAAAAACTTTGGGAAATCTAAAAATAAATGGGTAAATTGAATATATGTGGCCTACCAAAGTTAAATCAAGATGACATAAGCAAGTTAAACAACCATGAAAAGCAACATAATCGAAGCAATAATAACCATCAAATAAAAGCCCAGGATACACTGCAGATTCTGCCAAACCTTCTAAGAAGAACTGACTCTAATGTTCCACATAAACTATTCCATTAAAAATCAAATAAACACGGTTGGAGAGATGGCTCAGTGGTTGAGAGCACTGCCTGCTCTTCTAAAGGTCCTGAGTTCAATTCCCAGCAACCACATGGTGGCTCACAACCATCTGTAATGAGATCTGTTGACCTCTTCTGGCATACGGGCATACATGGAGGCAGAATGTTGTACACTTAATAAATAAATGAGTAAGTCTTTGAAGAAGAAGAAGAAGAAGAAGAAGAAGAAGAAGAAGAAGAAGAAGAAGAAGAAGAAGAAGAAGAAGAAGAAGAAGGTTGTGCAAGGCCTAGAGACCTGGCTCAGAGGTTAAGAAAATGGACTGCTCTAGCAGAGAACCTGAATTCAATTCCCAGGAATTGACCCTATAATACCAGCTCCAAGGTATCCTTGCTGCCTTCTTCTAGACTTCACAGGCATCTGCATTCATACATATGAACTGCCCACTGGTCCTGACCCACATCCATACATAATAAAATTCATCTTTTAAAAAAAGAACTCCATGCTGGTGGTGGTGCATGCCTTTAATCCCAACATTCTGGAGGCAGGGACAGGGGGATCTCTGAGTTTGTGGCCAGCCTGGTCTATAGAGTCAGTTCCAGGACAATCAGGGACATGCAGAGAAACCTTGTCTCAGAAAAAAATATATATATAATTAAAATAAAATAAGAACTTCATACAGCAATAACTTCTTCACCAGCCAGGGAGGCCCAGAGCAAAACGAGCTTCTTTAGAGCAGGCAGACTTGTTAGATGGTAAGACAGAATAGATTCAAATTCTAAAAACTGTGCATTGGCCAAATATCTAAAATCAAGGGTTACTGTGATCTAACTCATTTGGGCAAACTTTGCCCTAGTTGTTAATAAATGTTATTAGACAAAAGCTCCTGCAGGAAGGCAGTGTTCCTATGAAGAAACATTACATAGTCTCTTAATGAGGAACCTGGGAGTCATGGGGAGAAACTCTGGTCTTAGTGTCTTACCTCATAAGTACACAGTCATGGAGCCATGGTGATGATACAGGAGGTGTCAGCATCACTAGGTACATGGGGCATGTGTGTCACAGCTCTTCACTTGTGACAGTAATAAACAATGACACAGATCTCAGGTTCTGGGTACAGAACCTATGGACACAGTTTGTAGTCACTGAATCCCTCCAGCCCTAGCCTGACCGTAGACTTAATTGGTTAAGTCTGGGCACAGGGGAGAGAGTGGGAGGGTCTAGTCAAATACCTAAGGACCCAGGCAAGGCTGAAGTCAACTGTGGACCAAGTTATGGAAACCCAAGGAACAAGACAGAGAGCAGTGAGGGGGAATCCAGCAGGGGCAAACACTGGAGTACTGGTTCTCAACCTGTGGGTGGTGACCCTTTGGGGTCAAATAACCCTTCCACGGGGGTCATCTTAGATCATCAGAAAATGCAGATATATACATTATGATTCATAACGGTAGCAAAATTACAGTTATGAAGCAGCAACAAAAATAATTTTATGGGGAGGGGTTCACCACAGCATGAGGAACTGTATTAAAGGGTCACAGCATTAGGAAGGTTGGGAATCAGTGCCCTAGAGACACACTGTAGAGTGCTCAACCTCAGTGAAAGCCACTTTCTGTCACCATCACTATGTACTGTGCCGTTTTCAAGATAATCTGTGTAGGGTTTTGAAGGCAGTTGTTTCTGGTACTGATAAATGGAGTGGGGGTGGTGCGATTTCTGTGGAAAACCAGGTCACCAAAGACTGAAATGGGGTGGTGGAGCAAGAGGGAGTCCTTTCCTCTCTTATTGTCCAGAAAAGTTTTCACTGTGCATCATCTAGTGCTCTATCGAGGATGCCATCACGGTTGGCTTTCAATGCTTCATTAGGTATGGATTTCTTTTTCGCAGCAAAAGACACAGTATTAAAGGAGCCCCATGGCTAGAAGGCAGATAGGCTCTCGGATTTGTAGCACTTTGCTTTACCTCATTACTTGTTACTCCTGATGCTCATTAATCCCCCGTCCCAGGACAGCTCTTTTCTGTATGCAGTCTTGTGTTCTTACGAAGCCTGGAGGATGCCCTGTTAGTGTATTCCAGCCCCATGTTTTATTTTCCAGCTCTCCCACTTCCAGTGATTACAATTTGAGCCAGCACAACTCCACATTCGTTGTCTGTTTTACCTAGATGAATGCTTGTAAACTCGGGGCTGGGAGATGAGAGTAGGAACTTGGGGAATATCTTTGGGATCCTCGGTGTTAGAAAAATGGAGAAAACACTGCGTTCTACAAGTTTTTCTACACATCCAGAAATAAAATCATTTCTGGTGACTTTTGACCCTTTAAAAAGTGCTACTTGCTATCCTACCAATGATAACAATGGCAACAGCAAACCTTAACAATTACAAGTCACCAGTGGTTTCCGTGTCTCTGTCCATGAAGACAAATACAATGACCTGGTCATCCCATCAATTTTTTTTTTTTTCGAGACAGGGTTTTTCTGTGGCTTTGGAGCCTGTCCTGGAACTAGCTCTTGTAGACCAGGCTGGCCTCGAACTCACAGAGATCCACCTGCCTCTGCCTCCCAAGTGCTGGGATTAAAGGCGTGCACCACCACCACCCGGCTCATCCCATCAATTTCAATGAAGCTTTTGTAGGTTTGGGTGTTTGGTAGCAGGCCCCTTTCATGTCTTTATAGCATATCCTTCTCAAAGAAGGAATTAAGAAGCACCATCTTTGAGAGAGCGCTAAAAAGAATGGTAATTCATTGGGAAAGGCGTTGGAAACTGACCGGTTGCTGAAGAAAGCTTGCTGCTGTATAGGCGGTTTAGTTGGCAGTCCCATCGCCGCTGTCCGGCAGCTGCCTGGGGTGTGTGTTTGCATCGAGATGGCCCAAATGCCAAGCAAATCCTTGAACCACAAGCGGTGTTGAGATGATGCTGATTTTGCATGGATTGTGGGTGGGCAACCGTCTGCCCTAGCAGGCAGACTAAATAAATAAACCTGCCAAACCTGTGAACCATTGACGACCAGGTATGGGAGGTAACTGCGGCTGCCGACTAGCATGAGTCCTCGGTATGGAAGGCAGCTCTACGACACGGTTCCAAAGGCTGGGGCATGGGCTGCCTGAATTGGGATTCTCTGAGTACCTGTTAAGACTTCTTAGTGGGCCAGGCGGTGGTGGTGCATGCCTTTAATCCCAGCACTCGGGAGGCAGAGGCAGGCGGATCTCTGTGAGTTCGAGACCAGCCTGGTCTACAAGAGCTAGTTCCAGCGCAGGCTCCAAAGCCACAGAGAAACCCTGTCTTGAAAAACAACAACAAAAACAACAACAACAAAAAAGATTTAGTGTGACACGCCATGTCCCCCGGCGGAAGAGACGACCACAACAGGATTCTTCTCAGAACTCACTTTATTGGGACACACTGTCTTGAAGATAGGAAAGGCAGAAGGATCGGATCCCAGGCGCAGCTGGCTTATAAGCAGTGCCAAACAAAGCCCTGAGCTGTCATCACTTGATAGGCTCAGGCCAAATTGGCACGATGCGATTGTTTGATGACCTGATTGGCATCATACCATGCCCTATACAAGTGCGCGCATGCGCAGAAGTTGTCAGGAGAGACACGGCAAATGGCGCTTTGGCTCTGAGCGAGCTCGCTCACAGCACTGCGGCGCCTAGGCGCCTTACAACTTAGTGTATCTGGCTCCTCCATCTCTAGAGATGGAGTCCAGGAATTGACATTCTTAAACAGTATAGCTTTGTGTTTTGTTTTAAAATTTGGATCCTTTACTTCTTTTGGTTAGTTTTCCTGAGCTTTTGTTACGCTTGTTTATCCTTTCAAAAATCCAATTATCCACTTCACTAATTTATACCTTGTCTTATTATGTCTTCCCTCTTAAAAATTACATATTTTTAAATTTTGTGTACTTTTGTGTGTTTGTGCATGGGCACACGTGCCAGGCATGTGTGTATGTGGAGACAAAGAACGATTAGGAGTTCCACCCATCTGTCTGCAAATTTCAAGATGTCATTATTTTTTACCACTGAGTAGTACTCCATTGTGTAGATGTACCACATTTTCTTTACCCATTCTTCGGTTGAGGGTCATCTAGGTTGTTTCCAGGTTCTGGCTATTACAAATAATGCTGTCATGAACATATAGTCAAGCAAATGTCCTTGTAGTATAATTGAGCATCCTTTGGGTATATGCCTCAAAACTGGTATTTCTGGGTCTTGAAGTAGATTGATTCCTAATTTTCTGAGAAACCATCATACTGGTTTCCAAAGCAGCTGTACAAGTTTGCACTCCCACCAGCAATGGAGGAGTGTTCTCTTATTCCACAGTGTAGGCTCTCATCAGTGTATTTGATCTTGGCCATTCTGACAGATGTAAGATGGAATCTCAGAGTTGTTTTGGTTTGCATTTCTCTGATGGCTAAGGAAGTTGAACTTAAGTGTCTTTCGGCCATTTGAGTTTCCTCTGTTGAGAGTTCTCTGTTTAAATCTGTACCCCAATTTTTTGTTGGATTATTTGTTCTTTTGATGTCTAGATTCTTGAATTCTCTGTATATTTTGGAGATCAGACCTCTGTCAGATTTGGGGTTGGTGAAGATCTTTTCCCATTCTGCAGGCTACTATTTTGTCTTGTTGACCATGTCTTTTGCTTTACAGTACTTCGATGATGTGGGAAGTCCTTCTGTATATTTCTTGCTTTTTTAAAAATTGATGAATAAAGAAGCTGCTTTTTGGCCAATGGCTTAACAGAATTTAGCAGGCTGGAAAAGATACACAAAGTAGACAGAGTCAGAGAGAAGCCATGTAGCTGCCACTGGGGACAGATGCCTCCACCAGAGCCTGCTGAAACTTTGCAGGTAGGTCATGACCTTGTGGTGATGCACAGATTAATAGAGATGGATATAGTTAGAAAATACGCTTAAGCTATTGGCCAAACAGTATTGCATGATTATTTCATGTGTGATCATTTCATGGTCTGAGTAGCCGGGAACGAACATGTGGCCTCCAACTGTACTTCTCAGTTTCAGGAGGTTCCATTTATTAATTGTTGCTCTCAGTGTCTGTGCTGCTGGGGTTATATTTAGGAAGTGCCCATATGTCCGAGTGTACTTCCCACTTTGTCTTCTATAAGTTTCAGCATGATTGGTTTTATGTTGAGGTCTTTGATCCATTAGGACTTGAATTTTCTGCTGGGTGATAGATTTGCCTCTATTTGCATTCTTCTATAGGTTGATATCCAGTTATGCCAGCACCATTTGTTGAAGATGCTTTTTTTTTCCATTTTATAATTTTAACTTCTTTGTCAAAAATCAGGAGTTCATAGGTGTGTGGATTTATATGTGGGTTTTTAATTTGCTTCCATTGGTCCTCTTGTTTGATTTTTATGGCAATAACAAGCTATTTTCATTACTGTAGCTCTATAGTAGTGTTTGAAGTCAGGGATGGTGATGCCTCCAGAAGTTCTTTTATTGTACAGGATTATTTTGGCTATCCTGGGTTTTTCGCTTTTCCAGATGAAGTTGAATATTGATTGTTCTTTCAAGGTCTGTGAAGAATTTTGCTGGGATTTTGATGGATATTTCAATGAATCTGTAGATTGCTTTTGGTAAGATTGTCATTTTTGCTATACTAATCCTACCTATCCAAGAGCATGGGAGAATGTTCCATTTTCTGGTGTCTTCTTCAATTTCTTTCTTCTTCAAAGATTTAAAGTTCTTGTCATACTAGTCCTTCACTTGTTTGGCTAGAATTACTCCAACACATTTTATGTTATTTGTGACTATTGTGAAGGGTGATATTTCTCTGATTTCTTTCTGAGCCCATTTATCATCTGTATAAAGGAGGACTACTGATATTTTGATTTAATCTTTTATCCTGCTACATTACTGAAGGTGTTCATGAGTTGTAGGAGTTTCTTGGTAGAATTTTTGGGGTCACCTATGTAAATTATCACATCATCAGCAAATAGTGAGAGTTTGACTTCTTTTCCTATTTGTATTCCTTTGATCTCCTTTTGTTGTCTTATTGCTCTCGCTAGAACCTCAAGAACTATATTAAATATATATGGAAAGAGTGGACAACCTTGGCTTGTTCCTGATTTCAGTGGGATCACTGTGAATTTCTCTCCATTTAGTTTGATGTTGGCTGTTGGCTTGCTGTATATTGCATTTATTATGTTAAGGTATGTTCTTTGTATCCCTGCTCTCTTCAAGACATTTATTATGAAGTGGTACTGTATTTTGTCAAAGGCTTTTTCAGTATCTAATGAGATGATCATGTGGTATTTTTCTTTCAGTTTGTTTATATGGTGGATTACATTCATGGATTTACATATGTTGAATCATTCTTGCATCTCTTGGATGAAGCCTACATGGTCATGGTGTATGATTTTTTTTCAGATGGTTCTTTGTGTTTGGTTTGCCAGTATTTTATTGAGTATTTTTACTTCAATGTTTATCAGGGAGACTGGTGTGTAATTCTCTTTTTTAGTTATGTCTTTCTGTGGTTTGGGTATCACGGTAACTGTAATCTTGTAAAAAGAGTTTGGCAATGTTCCTTTTGTTTCTAGTGTGTAAAACATTTTGAGGAGTATTGGTATCAGTTCTTCTTTGAAGTTTTTGTAGAATTCTGTGCTGAAACCATCTGGCTGTGGGTTTTTTTTTTGTTTGTTTTGTTGTTTGTTTTTGTTTTTATTTTTGATTTGTTTTTTTTTGTTTGGGAGACTTTTGATGACTGTTTCTATTTCCTTAGTGGTTATAGGTCTATTTAATTTGCCTATCTGGTCTTGATTAAATTTTGTATGTGGTAGCTATTCAGAAAACTGTCCATTTCTCTTAAGTTTTTCTGGGTAAATTTGTTTCTTTTTGTTCTACAGCTTTCAGATAGTCTGTTAATTTGTTAGTGTGGTTTTTTTCCAGCTTTTTTATGTAGGCATCTAGGTCTATGAACTTTCCTCTTAACACTGCTTTCATTGTGTCCCATAAGTTTGGGTATGTTGTGTGGTCATTTTCATTGAATTTTAGGAAGTCTTTAATTTTTTTCTTTATTTCTTTCTTGGCCCAGTGGTTGTTCATTTGAACATTGTTAAGTTTCCATGGGTTTGTGGACTTTCAGAAATTAGTGTTGCTGTTGAATTCTAAGTTTAAGCTATGATGATCTGATAAAAAATACAGGGGGTTATTCTAATTGTTTTGTATTTGTTGAGATTTGCTTTGTTACTGAGTATGTGGTTGATTTTAGAGAAGGATTCATGAGCTGCTGAGAAGAAGGCATATTCTTTTGTATTTAGGTGGAATGTTCTATAGATGTTGAGTCATAACATCTGTTAGTTCCTTTATTTCTCTATTAAGATTCCATTTGGCAGACCTGTCCAGTAGTGAGAGTGGGGTGTTAAAGTCTCCCATTATTACTGTGTGAGGCTTAATGTGTGATTTAAGCTTTAGTAATATTTCTTTTATAAATAATAGTGCCCTTATATTTGGGTCATAAATGTTCATTCAATATTGAGAATACATTTTGGCCAATTTTTTCCTGAGATGAATGTGAAATAACTTTCTTCATCTCTTTTGACTAATTTTAGTTTGAAGTCTGTTTTGTTGGTATTAGGATAACTACACCAGCTTATCTTGGATCTTACTTAGGTCCATTTGATTGGAAAATTTTCCAAACCCTTTACTCTGAGGTAAAGTCTGTCTTTATACTTAAGGTATGTTTCTTGTATACAACAGAAAATGGATTATGCTTTCATATCCAATCTGTTAGTCTGTGTCTTTTCATAGGTAGATTGAGTTCATTGATATTAAGGGATATTAATGACCAGTAATTGCTAGTTCCCATTATTTTTGTTTTTGTTCTTCTACTCCTATTATTCTTAGGTTCAGTCTTTTCATGGTATCCCAGATTTCCTGGATATTTTGTATTGAGAATTTGTTGGATTTAGCATTTTCTTTGACTGATGAATCTATTTCCTCTATTGTATCTTCAACGCATGAGATTCTCTTGTCTGTCTCCTAAATTCTGTTCTTCATGCTCGCTTCTGCAGTTTCTGATCATTTGCTCAGATTTTTTCATTTCCAGATTCCCCTTGTTTTTTTTTCTTTATTGTCTATTTCAGTTTTCAAGTCTTAAATCTTTCTTTCACCTGTTTGATTGATTTTTCTTGGTTTTCCTTATAGGATTTGTTGATTTCTTCCAATTTTTTTGTTTTGCCTTTTCCTTCACTTCTTTAATGGAATTTTTCCTTTCCTCTTTAAGGGCCTCAATCATCTTCATAAAGTTATTTTAAGGTCATTTTCTTCTGCTTTATCTGTGTTGGGATGTTCAGGTCTTCCTGTTGTAGAACTACTAGTTTCTGGTGGTGCTGTATTCTTCTTTATGTTGTTCAATGTATTCTTACCCTGTTGTCTACTCCTCTCTTCCTCCTAATGAAACAGATGAGGCCTGTGTTTTGGGGGAGTCCCTTTTCCTCCAATTGGTTTAGTTGGGGGCTGTGGTTCTATTGAACACTCCTTCAAGTGTAAGCAGGGCAGAGCCTCCTGTAATTGTTCCTCCAGGTGCCTATGGGCTCAAGGCTCAGATGGTTGCTCCTTCTGATGCAGGTGAGGCTCCAGAAACAATCTCTGGAGGCCACTGCTGTCACCATAGCCTATCATGCTGCTGAGGCTTCCTCTCCTTGCGTCCTGGCCTGCCAACTGCACTGCTGAGTCTTCCTCCCGCAGAGGCCTGGCCCACCGGCTGCACTGCTCCAGGTCACTGTTTTGTTTTTGGTTTTTTCTTTTCTTTTTGTTACAAGGTCTCACTACTTGCTCTGGTAGGCCTGGGACTCATGAGAGATCTGATTTGTAATGTAAACTGTCATAGCTATAGCCTTCCATCTTAGAATGACACTCATCTCCCCAAAATCCTGGAAAAAATGTGTTTGCATCTTCATTTGATTCTAGGAACTTCTTAACTTCCACTTGATTTCTTCAATTACTCATTGATGATTCAAGAGGGCATTGTTCACTTGGGCATGGTGGCACACCATAATCCAATCTCTTGAGAGGCTGAGACAGGAGAATAGCCACAAGTTGAAGGATGATTAAGCTATACAAAAGAAATAAAAAATGAAAAAAAGGAAGGAAGGAAGAAAGGAAGGAGTGTGTCTTAGGGTTTCTATTTTTATTTTATTTTTTTAGGGTTTCTATTGCTGTGAAAAAAAACACCATGACCCCAGCAACTCTTATAAGGAAAACATTTATTTGAGGGGGTTCGATTACGGTTTTGAGGTTTAGTCCATTATTATCATGGAGGAGAGTATAATACAGACAAATGTGGTACAAATGTTGAGTCCCACATCTTGCAGACAACAGGAAGTGGACTGACTGTGACACTGAGTGAAGCTTATGTAAAAGACCTCAAAGCCCACCCCTACAGTGACACACTTCCTCCAACAAAGTACACCTCCTAATAGTGCCACTCCCTATAAGATTATGAGGCTCAATTACATTTAAACTATCACAGAATCTATTGTTCAGTCTCTGAACATTTATGCATCCTCTGTAGTCCCTTTTAGTGTTGATTTTTTTTTTTTTTTGGTTTTTCGAGACAGGGTTTCTCTGAGGCTTTGGAGCCTGTCCTGGAACTAGCTCTTGTAGACCAGGCTGGTCTCGAACTCACAGAGATCCGCCTGCCTCTGCCTCCTGAGTGCTGGTATTAAAGGCGTGCGCCACCACCGCCCGGCTTAGTGTTGATTTCTAGTTTTATTTTATTATTATCTGTTAAAGTATAAACATTATTTTCTATAGGTTAAGACCTGCTTTATAAACACAATTAAGGCACAGAGATCTGTGTTTCCATTGGCATAAGAACATTCTGGCAATGAGGTGGAGGCACATACCTAAAGTTTCCTCTGTCCTATGTTGGTGGAAATTCTCTCTCCCCTGAAAAGGGAGTGATACATGCCTTTACCTCAAAATATGACCCTGACATTGTTGTTGGTTTTTACCTTGCTGTAGCCATGAATCACAGAGTCTCACTGTCTATCTTTAAGCCTCTCTGTTTCTCTGATTTTCTTGGAGGAAAATTTTCTTGGTGTCAGTGTTACAGCATTTTATTAGCCACCTCCCTCCCTGCCCAAAATGATAGGTTCATTCCCTTAATCTTACAGATCTTCCTATTGTTATTTTGATCGAGTTCTTTCTGATCAAGGGGCAGTTGATGGCATCACTAAGAGATACACTGGAATTTACCTCCCTAGTCTACCGTGAATTATAGTCTTTTTTTTGTGATTCCTCTTTGACTGCATATTTTTCTTCATTGCTTAAGCCAAGAGCTCTTTGATCCAAGGGTTTGTGTGTCAGAATCACCAGGAGATAAAAGAGGCAATAAAGATGCAAGCTTATTGATTCCAAATTATCATTTTTTAATATTGGGCCTTTTAGGCCTTAGCAAACTTGATTGCCAAGTTCAAACCATGTAAGAATGATAACAGATGGTTAGGGATGTGATTTAGTACAGTGATTGCCCATAACGGCTCTGAATTTGATACCTAGGTGGAGGCAGAGATAAAGAGAGGAAAAGGGGTAGGAATGACTGAAAGATAGAAGGGCAAGGGAATAAAGTGTTGAATTAATGAAGTGTGAGATAAAGCAAGTAAAGATAGAAATGTGAGCTTTAATAGGAATGGTCCCAGAGGCTCATATATTTGAAACCTTAATCATTAGATAGTGGCACTACTTGGCGAGGATTAGGAGGTGTGGTCTTATTGGGGTAGAATGGTCTTATTGGAGGAAGTGTGTCACTGGGAGTAGGCTTTGGGGTATCAAATGCTCAAGCCAGGCCCAGTGTCTTTCTTTCTCTTCCTGCTGTCTGCTATCTGGATATAGAATTCTTAGCTACCTCTCCAGCACCATGTCTGTTTGTATGCCCCCACACTTCCTGCTATGATGATTATGGACTAAACCTCTGAATATAAGCAGTCCCCAATTAAATGTGTTTTTTTTTATAGAAGCTGCCATGGTCACAGTGTAGAACCCTAAAATAACTCTGAGGCCTCTCAGCCTTAGTTCTTTCCCCACCCCTCCCCTGGGAACCAGGAATATAACAATTACTCACACATGTCCTGAAATGTTGGAAATTTTTCATCTCCCTGAGTCTTTGTAAATGTTCTCCAAATAGAACTCAGATATTGAAATTGGGGCAAGATAACCCTTAAGATGTTGACTCAGTTCCTGATGTTTTGACTCAGTCCCTGGGAATTGGTCAAAGTAACCCTCAAATGTTTCCTCTTACCTCACCTGATCTGGCAACCGTCCTCCAGTCCTGGCTTGGAACAATTATTGTTAATAGCCCTTTGAATAAGCCAATCATAATAGTTGAAAAACAACCCCCAGGCTACCCCCCTTGTTTCTGTGGATTTTTGCTTTATAAGTAGCCTGTACCAGCTATTAGGGGTCTTTCTGGCTTCTCGAATGCTGAAAGACCCTGTTGCGACAGAATTAATAAAATCCTCATGCTTTTACATCAACTTTGGTGTGAGAGATGGTCTCTTGGGATGATTCCTCCTAGGTGATTGGATTCCAGGGTCCAACAATAGCATCTCTTAACAGCTACAGAACACTGACTAAGACGATTTCTATATATAGTCTGAAGTGTCTAAAAGAGATTGCAAAGAGTCCCTTTTCCTTTCATCAAAGGTTGACATCAATCAGCCTGCCTGCTAAGTTATCATATTTTGGAAAACAGAGAGGATCTATGTTGTTTAGTATCAAGTCAACTTGACTCGTGCTAGACTCCTTTGGGAAGAGAGACTCTTAATTGAGAACATGTCTATATAATATTGACCTGTATGCAAATCTTTCATACATTTTCTTGATTGATGGTTGATGTGGAAGGGTCCAGTCCACTGTGGCTGGTGCGACCCCTATGCTGGTGGCCCTGGGTGCTATATGAAAGCAGATTGAATGAGCCATGAGGAACAAGCCAGTTAGCAGCCTTCTTCCATGGCCTCTGCTTTAGTTGCTGCTTCCAGATTCCTGCTTCGGGTTCTTGCTCTGACTTCCTTTGATGATGGACTGTGATATGGAAGTACCAGTGAAGTTAACCCTTTTCTTCCTAAATTGCTTTTGGTCATGGTTTTATCATAGCAATAGAAACCCTAACTAAGATAGGACCACAGTGAAAGACTTGTTTACATGCCACTGTAGTTTCTTAAGTATTTCCAGAAGTGAGTCAAGCCAACCAAATATGTCCTTCTTTAAAACTCACCAAGACAAACCATTTTCCACAGGAGGGGGAGTGAGAGGCACACAGGTAGAAGTTTCTTCTTGCTCATCCACTGAAATTAGGAGGAGAGGGAAAGATGTGTGTTTTTCTTATTTGTTTGTTTGTTTGTTTGTTTTACCTGAGTACTAGGACACCTTTTCCCAGGAATAGTAACTAAAAGCGCACAGCACTCTGAAATTCCCAGCGTTCTCAGCTCCCACTACAAGGAGAGCTGTTGATAACTTGCAGAAGCATGTCAGCCTTGCTGAATGGGGAACTAATGCAATCCATCCCACCTATCTTTGGGTCCTTTCTGTATTTTAAGAAATATAAGTGTAATTAACAAGCAAGGCAATATCTATAAAAGTGAGGTAGAACGGTGAGTATTAAATATAAATCAAAGGGCTAAAGATGTAACATAGTTCATGCAATACTTGCCTAGCATGCCTGAAACCCTGGGCGATTCAGTCCTCAGTATTGCACACACCAGAGGTGATGGCATATGGCTGTAATCTCAAGCAGCTAGAAGCAGGAGGATCAGAAGTTCAAGAACACCCTCAACTACACAGGGAGTTAGAGGCCATCTGGACTAGAAACCCTCTCCAAAGAAAAATAATAATACATTGGAGTTTAGGGATATGACCCTAAGCTTGATAATTTCCTTTGATTATGACCTAGTAGTTCTACACTATTTCCCACCATATCTCTTTTGGGTAACTGTTATGTATTACTAATAAAACTGTATTGTTGCATATTCATGTACAGATGTGTTTTTGCATGAATATGTATGGAAATTTTCTCCTCATTACAGAATATGATATGGAAATATCATGTCTATGATGTGTTGACATAAATATTTCATTGCCTTCTGATATGTGCTTTGGAATTGGACTCCGGTGTGTTGTGTTTGAATTACTTCTCACATGTAATTTGCACAATAAACATGTATGTGGGCTTCTTTACAGCACTATAACTGCCACATCTTTATAATATGTTGTTGAATACACAAAGAGCTTCCTTGCCTTTTGAATTAAAATTTCAAAAGTACTAACCCATCTTCAGAAACAAAACACCAATCCAAGGATGCAATAAGATATTCATTAACACAGAGCAACCAAAGCCCTGTTGTAATTACGGTGAGCAATATGTTATGTGATGGGCCTGGGAAGCCCGCAATGAGCTTTGTCGGGGACCGTCGCCCCAACATAGAAACTGATGTTTTTCCCCAAATGTGTGCTCGGAGACGCGCAGAAAGAAACAGGCTTTCACACCATTACAACTTAAAAGGCTTCTCTCCTTCTTTAGCGAGGCCTTGTGTTTATTATAT
>JAQHUG010000061.1:2092759-2107613 GCA_028555095.1 Dicrostonyx torquatus | reverse complement strand
CCCAACATAGAAACTGATGTTTTTCCCCAAATGTGTGCTCGGAGACACGCAGAAAGAAACAGGCTTTCACACCATTACAACTTAAAAGGCTTCTCTCCTTCTTTAGCGAGGCCTTGCGTTTATTATATTTCCCTAAAAATCATTCTGCTCTCTAGGCTCTTCTTAAGACCATTTCTTCTCTGAAAACTGCTCTCTATTTTCTCCTACTCTGCTATGTTCCTTCTAATCTCTCTTTCTCGCTCTGTCCCTTTCTTCCTCCTTCTTGGGAGTTTTTCTAACTCTTCCTTCTTCCAGGGCATCTCTTTCATCCACACATTCCCATTCACACATCAGCTCGGAAATCGCCACCTTTCCTGGCCGTTTGTGTTTAATGAATGCCTGTTTAGCACTGATCATATATCCTTTTAGACATTAGAACTGAATTAGTTCTTCTTGCCTGCATAGCAAACCTGTAAGTTAGAGACAGGGAAACTGAGGCATAGAGAAATTGAGTAGGTTGCCGCCAGGGTAGTTAACTAAGACTCAAATGACAGAAGGCCGCTGCATGTGACCCCACGGCCAGTCCTTCTGTCCTAAACATGACACCTAAAAGTGTTTCACCTTGGAGATTACGGCTAGTGACCAGTACCATCTCAGCGTTTCACCTTGGGGATCATGGCTAGTGATCAGTACCATCTCTGCTGTTTATGTAACCTAAATTACTGTATCTTGTGGGACCTTACAGTCACCGTCTATAAAAGATGCTTGCTTTGTGGCTGGAGGTCTGGCTTGATGATAGAGCATGTTCAGCTTGATCCTCAGGATCGTGCAGGTTCGAGGAAAAACTGATCTTCTGATAGTATTGACTAAACACATCCTAGTGGCAGGATGTGAAAAAAATGAGATGAGCTGTCAGCTTCTCAATGAGTTTACTTTAATTCTGTCCAGAATCTTTTTTTGTTGTTGTTTTTTTTTTTTTTTTTGGTTTTTCGAGACAGGGTTTCTCTGTGGCTTTGGAGCCTGTGCTGGAACTAGCTCTTGTAGACCAGGCTGGTCTCGAACTCACAAAGATCCTCTTGCCTCTGCCTCCCGAGTGCTGGGATTAAAGGTGTGCGCCACCACTGCCTGGCCTGTCCAGAATCTTAAACATAGGCAAGTATTTTCAAGTATCTTAAGATACCTTTATCAATTAGATGAAAATTTATCAATAGTCATCTAGTCCTCATGCTTTTTCAATTGTTGCAAATAAAATTTGAAGCCTATGAAACAAGCTGACCCATGAGTCATAAAAGACTTGGACATAAAAGATTTCCGAACTTGAAGCTCTAAGTCCTTGAGGTCATTATTTGCCCTTGTAATCTGCTTACTCTTGTTCTATGTGCACAGTCTAGGTCCTGAAACGAATCCATCCTCTGTGGTGTGGTTGTGTCCAAGCCGTAAACTCAGGCCACAGTTACGGACACTGATTGGTAGGCTTGGCAGTCGCTGTGGACAGGGCAAGGGTTGAATAGACACCAAGCACAAAAGTAGGTTCTCTCTGTGGAACAACTCCGTGAATGAAAAGGGTGGGAAAGGTCAGCTTGCTGCTTCCTGCACTGAATCCACTCTGGAAGAAAGGACTTCTGCCTGGCATCTCTTCCAGAGGACACAGCGGAAAAGTAATCTTACGAGGTAAGCTTTCCGGGACTTTTGTCAGATTGTATTGATCTTAGAGAAACACACACACACACACACACACATGACACCAATCTATCCCACACCCACTAGACAGAGATAAAATCTTGCTTAGACAGTCATTGGTCCTGTGAACTAGTATGAGTAGTCCCAGCTCCTTGGCTTTGCTTTGTTCAGAGTTTCACCACAGCAGAGTTCAGCCAAGGACTCACGCCAGCATCCTAGAGAGGTCTGGCTGGCAGGGCTCTTGGGCAAACAAAACCACACTGAAGAATGGCACCAAGCCAAGCCCGAAAGGCAGGCAGGGCTCTCCCAGCTTGGATGAAGAGGAGAGGCTCTCGGTGGTGGCAACAGAGCTGCACTGACAGTGGCTAGAAGATGGACAGGTTATTACCTCAGCACAAAAATTACAGAAGTTTCCCTGGTGATTTCCTACTCAGGTTTGCAGCCAACAAAGATGAAGGGCGTGGATTTAGGTGGAAGGAGAAAAGTAAATATTTAAGAGATCACCATGCTCTGCCTTTATACTATCATCAACTGTCTGGACAACTTGGTTTCTAGAAATGTATGACTAAAAACCTGAAAGGTCTGTCTGTCTGCCTAGATGGTCTAGGTATGAAGAGTTAGACAGTAGATAGCCAATAGATGGCACGGTACTGTAAAACAGTTCAAAGCCTTCTAGCAAATGACCTGATTTAGTGATCAAATTTAATCGAAGGTCAGTCCACTCAGCTCAAGCACACGTGGCATCAGAAACTCCAGTTTGAGACTTATGCTTGTTAGGTCTTACTTCACTATTTTTGTAGTGCTGGGGACTAAAGCCAAGCCTTCATACATGCCAGGCAAGTGCTCTACTGCTGAGTTATATACCTGGGCTTTTTCTTTCTTAGGAGACAGGGTTTCACTATGGTGCTCAGGCTGACCTCACGCTCCCAAGTAATCCTGCTGCCTCGGGTGGAATTAAAGGTATGTGCCACTATGCCTGGTATTTCTTTTTACTTTCTTTTTTAAAGATGTATTTATTTTAATGCTGCGAGCGTGTGTGTGTGTGTGTGTGTGTGTGTGTGTGTTTACATATGTGCAGGGCAGGTTCCTGTAGAAGCCAGAAGTCATTCGATCCTCTGCAGCTAGATCAACAGGCAACTCAGCCCCCCAACATGTCGTGAACTAAATGATCATCAACCTAACAACCATTCATAAACTTTTTAAGGGGGAGTGGGGGTTTGAGGCAGGGTTTCTCTGTGTAGCACTGGCTATCCTGGAATTCACTCTGTAGACAAAGCCTGTCCTGGATCTCAGAAATCTGCCTGCCTCTGCCTCCCCAGTGATGGGATTAAAGGCGTGTGCTACTACCCACTGCTCATAAAGGCTTTTTGATAATGAAAGTAGACTCCTCTGCTGAGAAGACTAAGCAACAAACACCACAACAGGCTGCTCGGTTTTCTCTCAGAGATCAGGCCTCCGTTTCGGTTTCCTGAGACTGAGCAGGCAGTTTCTGAAGGTGCCATGAACAAAGGACAATCCCCAGTACCCCCAACAACAAGAAGGAGGCCTGGTAATGCAGTACCAGCCTGGGCCTGAGTCACAGTCAGCAGTTCAAAGACAAGGCTTAGGACTTGTCCAGGTCAGCCCCAAAATGGAAAATTGTAGCCTTGACCAGCCCCTGACTAGCTCTGGACAATTAGAACACAAGGATATGATTGTCATTTCCTTAAGCCAATCATATCTAAGATGACCTAACTGCCATAGGAACCTCTCCTTCTGCTGTGCTTAAAAGGAGCCCACGAGTCCCTTGTAGGGTCTTGACTACACCCCAGCATGATGGAATAATAAAACACTCTGGCTGACTGTATACATGGATGGATGGTGGTCTTTTGAAGGACTTCTCCAGGACCACAGGCAATGATCTAACAAAATTCTCTACCATTTTGTAAACCTAGACACTCACTTGCTTTTGCAATTTATTTGGCTGGTTTGTCTTTGTGCGGGGAGGATTTAGCAGCTTCTTCTTCATATAGATTCCTTTCCCCAACAAGGAGTTTGACCTCTGACCTTTTGACTCTTAAATCCATGGCATGCTGACTCACTGAACACAACATCCCACAAAATCGAGGCTTTTAGATAAATGTTACAGCTCTGGCTGGGTATGGTGGCATACAACTGTAATTCTTGCAACTGGGGGACAGAGGCAGGAGAATCATGAGTTAGTGTCCAGCCTGAGCTATGTAGTCAAATTCTGTATCAACACACAAGCAAGAAACAACCCCCCAAATTTACAACTCTGGGGTCCTTCTAAAATCATTTTTATTAGCTGAGTGTTAGTGCATGCTTTTCGTTCAGTGCTCAGGAGCCAGAAGCAGGTGGACCTCTGAGTTCAAGGCCAGCTTGGTCTTTAGAGTGAGTTCTAGGACAGCCAGGGCTACACAGAGAAACCCTATCTTAAGAAACCAAATAATAGTTGTTTGTAACCAAATTATTATTCTTTGTCAAATATTATACACACATCTATCTTTTAATTGCTCTATGGTAATGTGTATGTAATTTTACAGTTAACAATATAGAAAATATACTTCTTTATTTGTTCTCTTAATTCCTGAATAAAAATGACTGAATATTTTCTGGAAGTGTTGACAGCTAAGCAGCTAGACCAATGGGGCTTCTCTCCACTCCCAAACTACCTCTTTACCTAAGTCTTCCAGAACAAACCGACATTAGACGTTGTGAAATCAAGTGGTGACCTAAAAATATTTTTTTGTTTGCTCATTGTAGCAGATTTGCCTCACCTATCTAGAAAACTTTGACCTCCTTCAAAGATATCAACACCTGGGCTTCTAGATACACCATAGAGATTGTTTTCTCCATAGGCACAAAAACAAGCATTAACCCAGTAAGTGCCAGGGCATTGCGTGAGGAATGCCAGCAATGTTTTCCTTTCCTGAGATGTTCAACCTGGAATACCCTCTGTTCCCATCATCCCTGTGGCTCTCCAGCTCCCAGGCTCTACTGCTGCAGCCTGGTAAAGTGTCCTAGACTTCGTTCTCCATTGTGGTAAGACTGGCTGGACAAAGACAAGACTAATGAGCAGGAGTCCTCTTAACGGAAGATGGTGTGAGGCAGCATTCGCACGCCTCTACTCTCTAGATGAACAAGAATCACCAGTGCACAGGCTCTTTCCAGGGCAGCTGGGCAAGATGCATCACTCTGAGACATAGCCTGGTAAAGCCTCGGGGTGTGTTCCAGATATAGGCAGCTTCTCAGAGAGGATAGCCTGGAGGCCAAAAAGACATTACAGATCTAAACAGCACTAAGTAATTCAAAATCCTCTACTAACATTATTAGGACAATAAAAAGAAACTGGTGTAGGAGGGTTCTTCTGTATTTTGTGTTACTTTCATTGGTTAATAAAGAAAACTGCCTGGGCCTTTTGATAGGGCAGAACTTAGATAGGCGGGGAAAAGAGAACAGTATGCTGGGAAGAAGACTGGGTCAGGGAGAGAGCCGCCATGAAGCCGCCAGGGTCAGACATGCTGAATCTTCCCGGTAAGCCCACTACCTTGTGGTGACTTACAGACTATTAAGAATGGGTTGAAATAAGATGTGAGAGTTAGCCAAGAAGAGGCTAGTGATAATGAGCCAGGCAGTAATTTAATTAATATAGTTTCTGTGTGGTTATTTCAGGCATAAGCTAACCGTGCAGCTGGGAACCGGGGAACAAAAGGGTGCATGTTCCTCTCAGGTGCTGGGAACACAGCGCGCACCTCAATACAACAAGAAACAGTTTGTTGCAATGGATTTTTTTTAACATGCCCTAAATATGCAAATGTCTGGTCTCTTTTCTAAAGTTGTCCTGCTAACTTCTGTTTTCTATGTAAAAAACTAGTCTAGAGTTTGCTTCAGTCTGGGACAGTCTTTGGTTTTCCTGGCTTTCATATTTCCGATGAGTCATGACCTTTTATCATGCACATGGCTCCCAGTTTAAGTTCGTGCGATTTTCTTTTTTCTGTCCCAATTAAGGCTGTGTATCTGGGGCTCAGTGTAATAGAAGTGATGCTGTGCCCGCAGTGCCTCATACGCTCTATTTACTGGTGATCTTAATTTCAAGGCCTTGATTCAGTGGTGCCTGCCTGTTTTTTCCACCACTCGGTTACTGAGCAACTAGCTTATGGGAAGCTATTTTGAGGCCCTCTAAGCAAAAATTTGTAACACTTTTGTTCTCTAATAGTAGCATGCACTGATGATTCTTGCCTGGAAGAATTATTATTGTAGAGCCAAAGGGTAATTCCCTCCTTTCACCAATCCTTCTGGGTTTATCCACTGGAATGCTGCTATAAAGGAGACTTTTCTCTTCTGTCCCATTTGTTTATGTTAGTTTGAACACAACTTCCTATTTTATTCGCGTTGTAATTTATTGTTAAGATTATCTTGTTGTTCAACATGTCCCACGTTAGTCAGATGGGGCCCTTAGAGTTGGCCCTAGGCCAGATGTAGTGGCACACTCCTGTAATCCCAGTACTTGAGGTGCAGAGGCAAGAGGTCAGCCTCGTCCCCATAGCAAGTCTACAGTTAACCTAAACTACAGAGTGAGACCCTGTTTCAAAAAACAAGAACAAGGCAAAACGCCTAAAGCAAAGAACTCTGCGTTATCTTCCGGTACTACATAAGCAGCCCTGGGTATACTCCGGGCTGCAGAGTTCTTTTAGAACTAAGTTAGACGATGAGCACGTGTACACACACATATGAATGCATAGCCATTCCCTGACATATTAGCTACTTTTCTTGTTGCTATGACAAAATACGTGTTGGGAACATTCTGAAAGAGGCAGGTGTTCTTGGGCGTATAGTTTCAGAGATTTCAATCAACAATCCTCGTGCCCATTGATTCTGGGATCAATGTCACAGAGAGGCAGGACATCATGGAGTTATGTGGAACAGAAGGTTGTTCATCTCATGGCAGTTGGAAAGTGGGAGATGAAGAAAGGACTTGGGAACGAGGTATAACCTTCAACATAGTACTTCCAGTGACTTACTTCATTCAGCTAGTCCCTGCCCAAATAGTCAGACCAGTACCAAGTGTTCAACACTTGAATCCACAGGGACAATTCATATTCAAGCCATAACCGTTGGCATCTACAGAGAATTGATATATATAGTTCATTGAATCTGTGATCATGGAGAGCCCCAAATATTAACATCCATATTGATTCCTCTGTGTGTGTAAGCAGAAAACTATGAATTTACACCGTCTTCAGCTGAACTTCAACACCACAGGATTCGCCACTTTTCATCTTTTTTGCTGCTGTACTCTCTTCTTCGACAGTGAGCAATCTGGCTCTGACCATTGTAACATTCTGCTGCTTTTCTCTCTTCCTCTGTGGGCAAGCGTTCCCCCATAAGCTGTCTCCACTCTTCCTTCTGCAGTTGTCTCCCTCACCACACTTGGGCTGAGACACGCTGTCCACATTGTCTTTGAATATGATGACTTCATTTCTTCCCTGGCTGCCAGCCCATCACTAACCTTTACCTGCAGTCTGTAAACCCATGGAGGAGGATGAATACGTAAACATGGTCAGGATTCTGAGAGCAGAGCGGGAGGAAGTGGATATTCAATATGTTGTCAACAGTTCAGTATCAGTTATTACTTTCCCTTGGGAATTCTGCATCTTCTCACACTATCCTGTGCTTAGAGTGGGGACAGACACATTCTGGCCTCAGTGAAGCCGGGTTAATAACTTTCATTTATGCATGCATGGACCTTAGATGGCCTTGTTGACCATTATCTGGGAGAGGTTTGAGTACCATCACCCCTAACCTGTAACAGGGGGATAAGACAAAGACAGTAATTCTTAAGTTCAATTGAAGGTTTCATGGAAAAGTCAAAGGGTTAATAATGGTTAAAAAACAAATCTGTGAATGCTAATATATCTTGAAATTCCATGACAGTCTTCTATTCTTTAATTGAAAATAGACTTATTTCATACAAAATATTTGATTACGGTTTCCTCTTCCCTTACTCCTCCCACATCCTCCCCACATCCCCTCCCTTCCCTTTCTGTCTCTCCTTAGAAAAGAAACAAGCATCTAAGGAATCATAATAAGATAAAGTAAAATACAGTACAATAAATAAAAACAATCAAACCTAAATAGGACAAAACAAGCAAACAAGAAAAAGACCCAAAGAAAAAACACAAGAAATGCATAGAGACTCAAACGTT
The DNA here is from genome assembly GCA_028555095.1 of Dicrostonyx torquatus. Lineage (NCBI taxonomy): Eukaryota > Metazoa > Chordata > Mammalia > Rodentia > Cricetidae > Dicrostonyx > Dicrostonyx torquatus. The sequence goes on along the minus strand of JAQHUG010000061.1, from coordinate 2,099,748 downwards.
TGTGCACACACAGAATCCTGTTGAAACATAAAATGGGAAGCTATAATATATATGCAAAGGACTTGTAGGGAGATAGATAGATAGATAAATAGATGATAGATAGATAGGCAGATAGACAGAAAGAGAGAGAGAGAGATAAATACATACATACATACATACATACATACATACATACATACATACATACATACATGCCTTGGCTTAACATCATGAGATAAAGAGCCTCCAAAGATGCCATTGAGTTCATTTTGTGTTGGTCACCTACCGCTGGCCATCAAGCCTGCCTTTAAGAACTGTTCGCTTTCCAGTGAGACTCCCTTGGAGAAAACTAGGTTTCCATTTGCAAGTGGCTATCAATTGGCGATCACTCCTGGCTTAGGAATGGGACTTGTGTCCACATCTTTCAGCTCTAAGATCCCATCTGGTGCAGATCCGTGGAGGTCCTATGCATGCTGCCACAATCTCTGTGAGTTCCTATATGTGCCAGGCCTGCTGTGACTAGAACCATGTCACATGAGAAAGATGGTGACAACTATACTAAAACTTTGTATCACTTGGCTCAGAGATCAGGCAACAGATTACTAGCAACTGATCCTTCCGATATAGCCAAGTTTTGTAGTGGTATTTTGTTTGTATTTTAATGAATAAAGCCCACCCAAAGATCAGAGCACAAAACTAAGCCACTAGAGGTCAGGGAAGGGTGGCACACACCTTTAATCCCCGGACTGGGGAGACAGAGGCAGACAGATCTCTGTGAGTTCAAGGACTAAACAAGATCAATCCAGAAACAGATCCGGGTGGAGGTGGCTCCTACCTTTAATCCCAGGGTTTGCAAGTCACACACCTTTGATCCCAGCACTAGGGAGGTGGAGACAGGAGCGATATGGCTGGACTGAGAGAGAACTCCAAAGGTGAAGAGACAGGAGCTCACTGGAGTGTGGAGTCTGAGGTGTGGTGGAGACAGTGCAGTCTAGACAATCTGAGGATCACGGCTTTGATCTGAGCATTAGTAGAGGGAAAAGGATCTCCAGTACCTGACTGCTCTGCTTCTCTCATCTTCAACTTTAACCCCTCTATCTGTCTCTGGGTTTTGATTAATTAAGATTAACTAGAATTCATGCTACAAAGTTTTTTTTTTCTGTATTCCTTCTCTTTTTTTCTTTCTTTCTTTTTTTTTATATTTATCTTACTACAGCATTTGTTCCTATTTAAAAACAACGCTGCATTTCCAAGGTTGAGCTGCAAGGAAAAGTCAGAAGCCCTAGATAAGAAAAAAGGTGTTTCAGTCAAAGACACTGATTCCGCTTTTTGTGCTTATTCTGGACATCTGTCCGGCATCAGGACGTAGGTCACCCTCCCACCCCCTCCTTGCCATCCGTCACTCACGGCAGCTGCTTGCCTGAGGTTAGCCACAGGAGGCAGGACAGAGAGGAGCTGAGTCAGCAGAATCAGCTGGCAGCAGCGTGACAGGAAGTGTGACTTGAAGCAGCTTTTCCCACAGCTGTGTGTCCTGAGCACACTGGAATTTTATGAGTTTCCTTGTTGTGACAGAGTCTTTTCTTTTCTTTGTCTCATGACTTCTGGTCCCTACACTCTTGTCTTGAGGCTGTGCTAGTGAGACCCAGTCATGCCCGGATCCTCCTGAGCTGCTACTCTTTCACCGAGGGAAGATGGTTTCCATCAGGTCATCTTTCTGTCATGTGGAATGTGAGCGCATGGGGATGGATTCTTAGTTTGAAAATGCAGGACTGCCGTGTGGCTCAGCTCAGAGTGCGTGCCTGGGGAAGAAAGAAAACTTCACTCGTCACTCAGTTCCTGTCCTTTAGATGGTCACCTTATCTACGGACTCTACTTATGCAATAGCTGTGGTATAAGCTGTGTGTTCCTTTGCTTAATCATTTCTCACCGGTGGCAGCAAGATCACTAATTCTGTAATCATACGCTAATATCTTTGCTCCATCTTTCTGCCCTGCCGTCAGAATAATCTTTCTGTTTTATGTTCTGTAGTATTGTCCTTTGCTAAAATTCTACCAGTGTCTTGGGTCGACCTCCAAGTGCCCCAGACCAGTCTTTGGTATCTGGTGCTGCAACAGTCTATCAGCTGCCTGTCCCACCCCAAGGTCCACATTGCTGAATTTCTCACAAAGACTCTTAATCTCTTCAGAGGATATCTATTGTGTCTAAACTTTACTTTTGACTTCATGACTTTAAGGAACCTACTACAGCTAGGGTTTTGAAACTGAGCCTAGATGCCAATGTCCCTGGGATATCTTCCTGACTTCCTATTAGGCTCCAGGTAGGGAGCATCTCCCTTTTGACCTCTGTGTTTACTTTCATCAGAACCCTTATTATCTTTTACTTGTTTGTCTGCTAGCCTGGGTAAGCCCTTTGTCTTTTATTTCTACGTCTTTATCAGCTACTATTGTATCAGTGTTTGGTCACTACTCATATTGAGTAAATGAATGAAGGAATGAGATGGAACAGGAAAAACTGATAGTAGTCATTTAACGTTTGTCACTTGGGGAGTTAGCAACGCCAATGCCTAACTAACACTAAGTCAACCATGTAAATCTATGCAGTTGGACATTTTAGGGTATGCTGTTGGGAGCTTAAAACTGCACACTGAATCTCTTTCTCCAGTCAACTGTAGCAGCAAATAAATCATTGAGCACAGAGTCCTGTAAGAGTTCACCATATGGAGCCAATAAAAGGTGTCAAAACCACGAAGAAAAAGTACTAAAAAGACATGACAAGGTTTTCAAACAGGGGTGATAGCACGGATTGGAATTGCTGAGACTGTATTTTCACTCAGCAGTAAACATGGAAGAGAAGGGTGTGAATGCTTTCAGAATCATTGGGAGATGGCAGGTCTTTGATCTCCCGGCACTTGATTCACAATCTAGAGACACTTATGAAAATGTGCATCCTGCCACTCCCTCCCCACCGTTCTATCCTAGGAAGTCTGGTTTCTGACGATTTCCCAAGTCATTACTGTGAGCGAAGGCTTCATGCCCTCATCACCTATTCTCCAACTTGGAATTGTTTGTCTCCCCGTCCTTCATCTGGTCCACCTTAGTCCTTCTCTGTCCTTTACACAAAGCCTATGTCTCGCCACCTTTTAAAAAACACCCCCAAATATCTCAGTCCACTTGTATCATTTGTCTTTTTCTCTTTCTTTTAAGTAGGGGGCTGGAGAGATGGCTCAGAGGTTAAGAGCACTGTCAGCTCTTCCAGAGGTCCTGAGATCCATTCCCAGCAACTACATGGTGGCTCACAGCAGTCTATATAGAATCTGATGCCTTCTTTTGGCATGCAGGCATACATGTAGAACACTCATACATAATACATACATACACACACATATGTGGTATAGGAGGTTCTTCTGTTCATGTGTTGCTTTCATTGGCTAATGAATAAAGAAACTGCTTTGGGCCTGATAGGGCAGAACTTAGGTAGGTAGAAAAGACAGAACTGGAAGCTGGGAAGAAGGACAGAGTGGGAGGTGCCATGGATCTTCTGCCTGAGACAAACACTGGTTAGAATCTTGCCGGTAAGCCACAGTCACGTGGCAATACACAGATGAACAGAAATGGGTTAAATTAAGATGTAAGAATTAGCCATTAAGAAACTAGAGCTAATGGGCCAAGTAGTGTTTTAATGTGGTTTATTTCGGGGGCTTAGCTAGCCGGGTGGCAGGGATAAACAAAGGGCCCACTCCCCTTGTAACATATATGTATGTATGCAGGGTCTCATGTAGTCCACTCTGACCTTGAACTCTCTATATGGCTAAGGATGACTAGTAACTCCATGTCCTCCTGCCTTCACCTAGGATTCCACACATGTGCCATCATATCTGACCCTTTTATTGTTTTCAACAGCACTCATGCCTACAGTAGTCACACAGCAGCAACTCGTATCCTTGGCTCCAATCCGTGCCACATTGTATAATTCACAGGCATCTTTGTCCTGTCCCCACAGTTCTCACATCTTCCTTTTATACCCAGTGTAATTGTCCTTCATGGATAATTATTATAATCAGTCCTTTGGTTATATTGCCATCTCTTCCTATAACTTTCTGGTGCGGGACAATTCTGTCAATCATGTTTTAAATAAACGCTGATTGGCCAGGCAGGAAGTATAGGCGGGAAAACCAGACAGGAAATAGAGGTGGAACAAGGAGAACAGGAGAAATTGGGAAGCAGAAAGCTTCCCTGGCATTCCTGCGCAGATCTCCAACAAGGCAACATGTAGCAGCCCAGCTGAGAGAAGGTACTGGCTGTGTGGCTGACAATGGGTTAATATAACTTATGGGAGCTAGTAAGAAGCCTGAGATAATGGGCCAATCAGTTGATAACCTAATGTAGACTCTATGTGATTTTCTTTGGGGCTTGCTGGTTGTGGGGTACTGGGCGGAACAGAAACCCCAACGAGCAGGCCCCTCATGTTACAACCTTCCTTAACAAAACCCTCACTGAGGCTTAGTCCCAACTCTGCCTGTGGTACAACTATACTCACATAGTATGATTGGAGACATTCTGGGTGGCTTTTGTTTTGAAGATTAACATTTAATGAATTCTATTTACATATTTTATGTATTCTTTGGCAATGTCATACATACATACAATGTATCTTGGTCATCGACACTTCCAACCCGTCTTCCCACTCCCCAACACATGCCCCTCCCACCTTCATGTCTTTTCTTATAGCTCAATGTGTGCAATTAACGATTCCTCCATGAAGAAAATTACTCATTCCCTGCAGCCACCAATTGCCAACAGCTTATTAACTAGGAGCAGAGCCTCATGAGATCCTCACCCAGGCTGGACTTGGTGCCTGGGTTGATATTGTATACGTTATTACAGTTGCTGGGAGCTCATGTCTTGTCCAGAGATGGAATCACATGAGTTCCTAAAGCTGCCTGGAAACCTTGGTTATTTCTCTGCTCTCTTCACTCTCCCATTCTCCCAGATGACAATATTGTGTTGTCACATGATTATGAATTGGTTTTTACTACAGTTATTGTAGCAGTCTTGTTTTCCCAAAGGGTTCATATGACCGAGGTCACTGCACAAAGCTTTATTGTTGTCCTAATGACAACAAAGAAGGAGGAAGAGGAAGAGGGAGGAGGAAGAGGAGAAGAAGCAGGAAGAGTAGTAAGTTGGGCTTTAATGTTGTTTAGTTCCTGGTGCAACAGTCATCTCTAGTTATCTGATATGCTTTCTCTTAACATGAATCAATATTTTGTTGGATTTGTGCTAGGTATTAAGAAGAAATTAAGTCAAACATAAGACACTGTTGTGCTTTTAAAACTCACAGTCAGAGCAGGGAACGGTGGCACCTTTTTTTTTTCCATTTTGAGACAGGGTTTCTCTGTAGTTTTGGTGTCTGTCCTCCTGGAAGTAGCTCTTGTAGACCAGACTGGCCTCAATCTCACAGAGATCCACCTGCCTCTGCCTCCCTAGTGCTGGGATTAAAGACGTGTGCCACCACCACCTGGCTGACACACACCTTTTATCCAAGCACTCAGGAGTCAGAGGCAGATGTATCTCTGTGAGTCTGAGGCTAGCCTGGTCTACAGAGTGAGTTTCAGGACAGTCAAGGCTGTTACACAGAAAAAAAAAAACCTGTCTGGAAACAAACAAACAAACAAAAATCTTACAGTCAGCCTAGAGATTCCAGAGTACTCATGGTTGGTTGCCATCAGGTGTTTGGGGGTGTGAGGTGATAAGAGTGTTTAAGGGAGATGAATATAGAAGTCTATCATTTAAGAGCTTGGCTAGTTGGTGGGGCTCCTTCATTTCTCTATGATCTATGGTACTATTAGAGAATCCAGCAAGTTAAAGTGTGTGCCTAAGAATGGGGGCATGCAGGTGTGAACCAACATTCCTAGAAAGAGACTGACCAGCAGTTAGGAGCACTGGCTGCTCTTCCAGAGAACCTGGGTTCAACTCCCAGCACCCACATGACTGCTCATGACTGTCTGTAACTCCAGTTCCAGGGCCTCTGAAGCTGTCTTCTGGCTTCCACTGGTACCAGGCCCATGTATGCTATAAAGACCTAGACCTGCAAAACATTCAAACCCATAAATACGTGGAAGGGGGGAAAATCACATACCCATTAAAAAAAATAACTGCAAGCAACTAAATAATGTTGAGAGTAGGAGAGGTAGTCTTCAATTATAGAGTTACCCCTGAATTAGCTCTCCAGTATGAAGTGGTCAGCCCTGAAATCATGTACATGCAACACTGAATGAACTCAGTAAATTATATACATATATATGTGTGTGTGTGTGTGTATGCAAGTGTATGTATATATACTATATGTAGCTATATACAATATATATAGCTATACTATATATAATATATAGATATCAGTGATGTAGAGAGTACAGAATGTTGTAAGCCCAGAGTCAAATTATTTTGGAAGCATGTGACATGCCGCGTCTGCCAGTGGAAGAGACGACCACAACAGGATTCTTCTCAGAACGCACTTTATTGGGACACACTGTCTTGTAGATAGGAAAGGCAGAAGGACCCCGATCCCAGGCGCGGCTGGCTTATAAGCAGTGCCAAACAAAGCTCTGAGCTGTCATCGCCTGATAGGCTCAGTCAAAATTGGCGCCATCATATGATGACCTATACAAGTGCGCGCATGCACGGAAGCTATCAGGAGAGACGCGGCAAATGCTTTGGCTCCGAGCCAGTGAGCTCACAGCACTGCGGCGCGCAAGGCGCCTTACATCTCAACCTTTTCGCTTTAAAGCAGAGAGGAAAGGACAGCTCACCCGATCAAGCCCAAGACCTCATAATGTCCCAAGCAATCAAGGATGAAGACCGTCAAATGAAAACACCGTCTTTGATACCCTTTCGTGTGCAATGGCTACCAGGCCTACGAAGTGCAAGGGCTATCAGTCCGGTGTAGTGAAAAGATATGCCCAACCCAGTGCAATGCCAGCAAGGACATGGGGTGCAAGGGCCATATCTAAAGAT
>JAQHUG010000061.1:2047804-2060102 GCA_028555095.1 Dicrostonyx torquatus | reverse complement strand
AATGACAGGGGCATCAGACTACCTGAGCAGTCACCCTAGGTTGCTCTGTAATATTGGGGCATCCAACTCTGACCTAAAGACCTTGCATATCTGACAGACTTTCCTATGAAGCAAGAAATTTTGAATGATTGTCCTACCTTATCTTGGCAAAGTTTGACAGTCCCCCCCTTTTTTTTTTAGCATTCTTCTGGTCCAATTTGAGACAAGGACAGTTCTTTGCCCAAATGGTAGCCTTTGCAATAAAGAAAACAAACTTTATATGAAGTTTCTTTGATGCCCATCATCTTCTCTGAAGTAATTGGTACTACCAGAAGCACCAATGTCTCCTGTTGAGAAAAGTCTAAGTTCTCAAAATATTTTAAATAGTGTATTCTGTAGGTCTTTGAAGTGTTTAAAGATTGCCTTTGAAGCTTCTAAAGGTAACATACATATCTGTATTTATACAATTCATACAGACTCTTGATGTAGGAGGGATCTTCTGTATTTCTTTGCATTCATTGGTTAAATAAAGACTCTGCCTGGCCTGTAAGATAGGACACATAGGTGGGCGGAGTAGACAGAACAGAGTTTGGGGAAGAAAGGAAGTGAGAGAGCCGCCATGAAGCCACCAGGGTCAGACATGCTATATCTTCCCGGTAAGCCCACTACCTCGTGGTGACTTACAGACTATTTAAGAATGGGTTGAAATAATATGTAAGAGCTAGCCAAGCCAAGGCTAGAGATAATGGACCAGGCAGTATTTAAATGAATATAATTGTCCTGTGGTTATTTCAGACATAAGCAAGTGGCTGGGCCGGGAGCCAGGCTCTGGGAACAAACGGCCGCACTCCACTCAGGTGCTGGGAACAACAGACTCTGCATTGTACATAAGTCAGTCAAAGACGATTTTTTTGTTATGTCTTTGAACAGATAAAATGCATGTTATGTGTTTTGTAGTTTTTATAGGTTTTTATAAAATATCTGTAGTCAGGATTTTAGGGAGTCGTCCTTGATCAAACCTGATTTTCCTTAACCTGGAATAAATTCATAGGTCTCATTTCCTGTGGAAACAAAAGCACCACCTTTCTTCCAAAGTTACATATCTTTTGAATAAATTTTGAAATCAAGATAATTTAAAAATATGTTGGTTTAATCTATCAATTTCTATAATCCAAGTTCTCTTAGCAGGCAAAAAATTTAAAGACAACACAATAATATGCATAATCCAAACTCTCTGTGTATTTTTGTCATTATGTGGCTTATTTCATTTATATTATATTACTCCCCATATAAGGAATTTATTTTTAAATATATATTTAATCTCTGTTCTCTTTCTCTTCTCTTTCCCAAGCCTATATTTTTAAAATACAGTGTAACTCATTTAGAGGATTTTTTTTGTCTGAACCTGTCTTTCCTGTGTATCTATAACCTTGTCTGTATGAGCAAAAAATCCTGTTGTGTAACTTAAACCATGACTTGCTAGTACTGGCTTCTTCCCCCTTGGTTCCCTGAGAGTCTAGTCTCATGGTGGAGGCAAGTTTTTTGCCAGCTCTAGCAGCCATGTTTACTGTCCCAACTCTGGGAAGTTTCTGGGTTCACACCACCACCCAAGTAGTGTGCCAACTACGGCTCATAAACTCCCATTTTTGCTGCTAGCACCATCAGGAAACTGTCTCTTGAAGGAGCCATGTCTCTGCTCACCGGCCTCTAACAGAGCCTACCTAAGAAAAGGAAGCTCACCCTTTGTGTGTTTAGAATCCTTTCTTAAGCTTTTTCAGCTCTTATGTGTAAATTCCTACCCCATGTTGGGCCACCATATGTAGATGAGCTTTCCTATCCCAATTGCCTGCTCTCAGATAACTAACACAGAGGCTTAATATTATTTATAAATATTCAATCAATAACTCAGGCTTGTTACTACCTATCTCTTACATTTGTATGGACCCCTATTTCTTATCTATCTATCTATCTTTGCCCTGTAGCTCGGTACCTTTTCTCAGTACAGCATATTCATCTTGCTTCTCTCTCGTCTGCTTGCCACCCCAGAATCCATTCTTCATCCCCTCCTTCTCCGTTTGACTTTTCCACCTAACTTAATCCTGTTCAGCTATTGTCCAGTCAGTTCATTTGTCACCAACCATGGTGACAAACCTTCACAGTGAACAAAAGGGTTTTCCACAGCACTTGTGTGGTGTGGATTCACTATTTAAAGCAGCCTGGCCTTGAACAAGTGGCAATCCTTCTGCCTCAGCCTCCTCAAGGCTACCACTACAGACATCTTTCACTATGCCTGGCCCCTACTGATTTCTTAAACTCAGAGTTGAACCCAGGATCTTGGACATGCAGGGTAAACACTCTACTCAAGAACTATATCCCTATCCCTTTTGCAAACTTATTTTTAATGGCAATGATTCTAAATATGTTTTTTCAAATTGCTTTCATAGCTATAGGACAGGCAAAACTTCTTTTTAAGATAGATACATCAAAGTAAAAACAATGAGTAAGTTCAAAGAAAACACTAGGAAATAAAGTATGCACAGCCCACAGCTAGAGTGGACTCCTGAAGTGGATCCCCACTAAGTGAAACTTGGAAACTTCATCTTGATCTTTAAGATTCCTTTGTTGTACAGCATAAAGTCTAAAGGCATATGTAGTTCTGAAAATGCTGTGAAAAACCCCAGTGAAACAGTAATCATATGTTGTGCAGGCAGGGAGTATTTATGAGCGATCTGTACTTCTGATCATTTTTGCTGTGACCTGGAACTGTCATAAAGCAGTTTTCTGAAAAACAGAAGTAAACAGACAACCACACAAAGCACGCACAGACAGCAAAGCATTTCTTGTTATTATACATGCACAGAAAACTTGCTAACAAGTCTCTCCTACTGCAGAGAGTTGCCTGGATGGGAAGATGTGACCTCTGACCACTCTGAGCTTTGACATCTAATAACACAATCTTCCCCACTCCCCTTGTACTCGGGATTGAAACCTGACCTCTGCACATGCTGAGTCAAGCAGTCTGTGACTGACTTCCATTCCCATTCCCTAACTACACAATCTTAGCTCATTCTCTCCAACAGAAAAAGTAATTTCACCTTTCAGAGATCAAACTAGTTTAATTGTTAATTTATTGATGAGCAGTTGTGTTTACTCTAACAATTTTTTTTTCTTTTTTGGTCTTTTTGAGACTGTTTCTCTGTGTAACAACTCTAACTGCCCCAGAACTCACTTTGCAGACAAGGCTGGCCTTGAACTCACATAGATCCACCTATCTATGCCTCTTGAGTGCTGGGATTAAAGGCATATGCCCCCACACCCAGTGTTCTATTGCTGTCTTAGTAAGAGCTTCTGCTGCTGTGATGAAATATCATGACCAAAGAAACCTGGGCATGGAAAGGGTTTACTTTGATTACACTTTCACATCACACTCTTTTATTGAAGAAAGCCAAGGCAGAAAGCTGGAAGCAGGAACTGAAGCAGAGACCATATAGGGATGCTTGCTCCTCAGACTTGCTCAGCTTGCTTCCTTAGAGCACCCAGAACCACCAGCCTAGAGGCAGCACCAACTTTTGGACTGGGCCCTCCACATCAATCATTAATCAAGAGAATGCCCCACTAGGGCACATTCATGTATTTAATACTAGCACTTGGAGACAGAGGAGGGCAGATTTCTGCTAGGAGGTTCTGCTGATCAGAGGTTGCAGTCTACCATGGCGCGGCAGCTTTCTCTGAGCTTGACAACATAGACAACTCCTTCCTCCTGGCAGAAGGCATCCTTTCTCTATCTGACCTTATGTGGGGACTGTCTCTAGGCCCACAGGCCTGATTTCTCTCTTTTATGAATGACCCCTGGACACACTTCCCTACAGAAACTTTCCCCTGCTGCCCATATGGTAATTAGACATTGTTCTAGGAATATTAGAACAGGATGATGCTTCCACAGGTGATAACTAACACTTGTACTAGGTTTTATGACAAGAACACGCTATTTAATGCAAAGTAGGTAATTTCCCCAGCTACTGTTCCTAATCCTGTATATTCCCCATACTCTGGAATAAAGTTGTACAGATTCACCACAGCTGTCTCTGGGAGCCGGACAAAGCTTGCTGTCATGCTCTCATTCCTAGTCCTTGTGGACTGGTGGCCAAGAGGCCATTAGAAAAACTGGACCCCCAAAGCTCGCTGTCAATTAAAGGTCAGCCTGGTCTACAAAATGAGATCTAGAGCAGCTAGAACAAATAGTAAGACCCTATTCAAACAAACAAACAAACACAACCTCCACAGGCTTGCCTAGAGGCATTTTCTCAGAAGAGGTTCCCTTCTCTTGGATGATTGTATATTGTGTCAACTTGAAAAATAATTAGCCTGGACAATTGTCTTACATACTTTATTTATTTATTCTTGTTGAAATGGTCTTTGTTAAACTGTGAGTCCTGGGAAAATGGTGTCTGATTTTATATCTCTTTCCTGCTGGACAAAATTTGCTGGTATGTGAAATGGAGAGATGGCTCAGCAGTTAAGAGCACTGGCTGTTCTTCCAGAGGACCCAGACTGAGTCTCAGCACTCACGTGGCATCTCATAACTATCTGTAACTCTAGTTTCAGGATATCAGAACCCTTCTCTAGCCTTCTCAAGCATTGCACTCACATGGTACACACACACACACACACACACACACACACACATACATGCAAGCAAACATCTATACACATAAAAACAATGATAATTTAAACTTCCTGGTATAGGTGACAATTATATAACCTCACTATAGTTTTAAATTTATTTTAACTTTTATTTTTTTATATGACTGGGTGTTTTGCCTGCATGCATGTGTCATCTACACACCATGTGCATGCAATGCCTGTGGAGGGCATGAAAAGGCACCGCATCTCCTAGGGGTGGAGTTACAGGTGGCTGAGTCTCCACGTGAGTGATGGGAATGAAGCCTGAGTTCTCTAGAAGAGCAACCCACTCTCTTAACCTCTGGACCATTTCTCCAAATCCCCATCATTGCCTTTTTGAGGAAAGATTATGATCACATACTATAAAAATACAAACAAGGAACAATGGTGACAAACCATAAACCTATGAATGTAGTAATTCAATATATTGCAGGTTTATCATTTATTTATAGGCAAAGCCAGCATCACAGGCCCTGTGCCTGATTGAATGTCTGCTGACATAATGAACACCTTGATGGCCTTGATTTTGACTTGTGTAAGTCCAATGGCTCAATGGGACATGGTGTGTGGTCAGAAGAGGAAACTGTAAGACTCCACTCTTCAGGTTGAATCCTCTTGCTTCAGCCTCTGAGTGCTGGATTGGCAGGAGTACACCACTACTCATGGCTGCATTTCTTCGAATATATATTTCTGCTGAACCTTCTGCAAGACTCAGCATGGAGGATCTCATGTTTTGGGCTTAGGGAAGGTACTTAACAATCTCAAGAGGTTGTATTTTGTATTTTATCCCCTCCGGACACTCTTCCACTATAGCGTTTCCATGCTAGGATGCTGAGTGATGAGAAATATGTGGCCTGGTTGCTCTACTTACATCAGGCAATACTTAGCAAACTCTCTGAAGCAGAGGTGCTCCAGTGAGTGACAGCTAAAGAGAAATGTGTGTGAACCCAAGTGAGACCAGAAAAACCACCCTGCCCAAAGTACAGACTTATTGAAGTTCAAGGCAAATAAATGGTAGTTCTAAAACTGAGCTGGTTTGTTTGGTTTTTCATTTTCTGAGACAGTGTTTCTCTGAATCTCTGGAGTCTATCCTGAAACTAGTTCTTGTAGACCAGGCTGGTCTCGAACACACAGAGATCTGCCTGCCTCTGCCTCCTGAGTCCTGGGATTAAAAGGTGTATGCCACCGCTGCCTGGCTTGAATTGGTTTTTTATCAGCAAAAGCCAATGAATACAATAATCCTTTGCAGAAAGTTTTAGATTATGTGATATATACTCTTCTTGATTTTATTTCTGAGTGTGCTTATGTCTCTCTCTCTCTCCTTCTCTCTCTCTGTGTTGTATGTGTGTGTGATTGTGTGTATGTGAGACCTGTGCCCCAGAAGGCCATAAGAGGACTTCAGATCTTCTGTGACTGAGTTACAGGCAGTTGTGAGCCTCCTATTATAGGTTCTGAAACTCAGCTCTTTACCTCTGGAAAAGCAACAAGCTTTTTTGGGGAGGGGGGTCCCCTGTTCTATGACTAACTTTTTTTCACATGATATTTTCTCAGGTATTCAGTGCTAGTCCTTCCTCATTGTATGTTCCATCTTATTAAACATTTGTATCTCTTCTGTTTGTCTCCATTTTTCTAGCTGTGGAGCATGGTTGAAACACAAAAGGACTCAGTCAGAGGACATAATTTTTGCATGTGACTGTATAGTGTTCTACCACATGGAACTAAGAGACCATTGCTCCATTTTAAGTCATTGATTCTGTAATAGGATTGGCATCTCCATTTCCCACTACTATTAACACAGCAAACTCTTTTTACCCAGTGGAGAGTGTACCTGTGATTTTGGATCCCAGCCAAGAGACAGGACATTATTTGTTAAGCAGTCCTCAAAATTCAGTTGAAATGGCATCTCCATAGGGCATTCTTGCCCTTATTGGGGTTTGCGTGTTGTGCTTGGTGGGTGTCTGACCTGGCAGCACACTGTGCCATGGCACTTACTTCACAACGCTGCCTCTTCTTCGGGCTTCTGAAAATAGGGGTTCAGCTTCCAGCGTGCCTCAGGCACAATAAGCAATTTGTGCTCATGGACTAAGTAGTAGCAGCCAGAACAGATCATCTCTTTTGGTGGTTGTTTGAAGAACTACGCCTTTATTAGGAACAACATGTCCGCGAGAATTGCAGTAACATCAGGAGGGAGCACATTTATACCCAGAAGAAAAGAATTCTAACTAGGAAGCACTATTAGGGAGAGGTCTGAAAAGGCATTGGCTCCTTTTGGATCCCTTACATCACAAGGAAATGAAGAAACTAGAGATGCCACAGTCATGGGGCACGCAGAGAATGGAGGCCCAGGCTGACAGCTCATGACAGCCTCTTGTCAGCTGAGAAAATGAGGATGACAATATAGTTTTCATGTGACTTTAAAGACAAGAGAGTGCTCTAAAGCCTGGACAAATACCAGGTTTGCTGTTTATTAGAGTTCTGTTGAGTTCCCCAGTTGAAAGATAAATTCTGTACTTTTGTAAAAACCGTCATGTTGAGTATGGAGAGGTGACTTAGTAGTTAAGAGCGCTGACTGCTCTTCCAGAGGACCCTGGTTTGATTCTCAGCACTCACATAGTGGATTCCAATTGTCCCAGGAGATCAGACTCCTTCTCCTGGCCTCTTCAGAAACCAGGCACACATGTGATACACAGACATACATGCAAACTAATACCTATGCACATAAAAACAAATTAAACTGCTATTGTAGAATAATATTTTTGTACCCTGTGAAGATGTGTCACTTGGACTGGCTTAATAAAAGGCTGAACAGTCAATAGCTAGGCAGGATTTGGGGGGGGGCAGAGAGGACACTGGGAAGAAAAAGGGCAGACACCAGGGTTGCAGAGCAAGCAGCATGGACATTATAAAGTAAAAGTGACCGAGCCATGTAAAAGAACATAGATTTAAAAACATGGGTTAAGTTATAAGAACTCGTTAGAAACAAGCCTAAGCTATCAGCCAACCTTTCATAATTAATAATAAGTCTCCATGTCATTATTGGGGAGTTGATGGCCCTGATGAAAAGTCCGAGTATAAACTATGTTGGCATGTTCCTGTAACCTCAGAAATTGTGTGTTAGAGGCAAGAAGATCAGAAGTTCAGGGCTGTCCTTGGCACCAGAGAAAATCTGAGGCCACCCTGGAATTCCAGAGATCTTGACCTACCACCACCCCCAAAAAAAGAAAGAGAAAAGAATAAAAGCCCTCCTGTCATTTTATCTAAAGCACCACACAAGAGACTGTGAGAGAGGGCGACCAAGCAAGGCTGAGACTCACATCACTAACAGGGAAACCCGAAGTTCCAGCTCGTGCTTCTGATTGCTATTGCACACTTAAAAGGCTTCCGCGTAGACAAGCAGCCAGGCTGAGTCACTCTGAGTGTGTCCATGTAAACTCCAATTAGTGAATGTGGCACATTTCCCTCCCTTGACAGGAGATGATGGGTCTGAATTCTACCTCGGTCAAGTATAGTCCCACGCAGGAACATCATCTCAGGTGATCGCCATATCTAAACCGGTCCCCAACAGCTTTGCGGTGCTCGGTTAACCCCCAGAGATACGTCCATTTCCACTCTCCACCAAGGAAATAGCCATGATGTCATCCCTTGTAAGCCTTCAGTTCCGGCCACAGAGCTTTCATTATTCTAGAAGAGGTTAGGGAAACAGTTCCTCCCTTATCTTAGATTCAGGAAAGCAGCCCCGATGTTATCTGACTTATTTATTTACATTTCCTTGTCAAGATTTCAGTCCAACAGAGGAAAAAACCGGTTGCTCAGTCCTGTGTTATTAAGGGCAAAGCTTTCTATTTAATTCCTCCTACAGGCCATTCTCATCTGTGCCCGCTGGATTAGAGATGGTGGCAGGAAGAACAGGCTAGGGCCCCCTTGGTGGTTCTTGAGTATTGAGAACTGGAAACCACGACACCTGCAGGCAGACACACTGTGTGTAGCTATCATATGTGTATTAAATCCGACAAGGATCATAGTAGCATTGTCAGGAAGCCTGCTCGTTGAGTCCAGGAATGGCTTCAGGGACCTACCTGACTCGGGCCTGTGAGAGAAAGAACGGATGACAGACAGATGCACAGAGGAAAGCCAGGCTTGGTGACCTAGGACGCTCAGATGCAGCACACACAGCACCAGGGAAGCTCCTGTGCTTATATAGAGTTAGAGAGGTGGAGTTAGTGCCTACGGCTGAACAAGGGGGCGAGATTATTACCTGCACATAAACAAGGAAGGTAGGGTTTCTGGTATGGAAGAAATTCAGGCTAGAGATATCCGGGGAAGAAAGCTATGGTGGACATTTTCTGCAGATACTATCAACTCCCACACATGGACCAGAAGAAAGCTGTGTCTTTGGGGTCTTTGATATGACTGTGACTGTGTCAACAACACACATTCACTCAAGACCTCACACATCCAGGGTTTCCCCAGTCCCCCACATTTGCTTATGTCTAATTTAAAAAAACCTGATGATTAAATAGCAGCGTGAAGACATTTCTCTTCTTGCTAACCAAACCTCAAGGTTAGTTCTGAGCACCCATGTTTCCAATTCCGCCACCACAAATAATGGTTGCTTTAAGTCTTGACCCTGCTACTTCTTAGCTGTACAAGTTATTCCAGCCATCTGACTACTGTCAGCCTCAGTGGTACCTCTGAACTATGGGAAGAAAATATGTCTGCCTCACAAGGTCATTGACAGTATTAAAAGCAATACTTTATTTAAAGCTTCAAGTACTGTCTGTCACCTTTGTTCCCTTTCTCTTTTCACACGTTCAAAGTTAAATAAGCTAATAAAGAAAGCCAGGTGACATGTCAGACAGAGACTGGGAGAAGCCTGGGCATTGGTGAAGATTATACCGAGTACCTCAGGGCCACTCAGCCTTAATGAGTCAAGATTAGCAAGCAGAAAGAACCTCTGGATATAACTGAATGAGGAAGTAAAAATATTTGGGCTGGAAATGTAACTCAGGGTTAGGAAGAGTTTGTATAAGACCCTAGGTTTGATTCCCGACACTGAAAAAAAATCAAAATATCAATATTCCTGTTATCTGAATGTGCAAGGGCTATAAATGTTTGCCAAGTCATCTGTAGCTTAGGATATTAAAAGTTTACATAGCCCCATAACTGCATTTACTGCACTTATAATATCTTTTAGCATTATTTTTTAATTATAACCAGAAGTTTTTCAGCTTACATCGAAGAGGTCTAAGCTGAAATTAAAAAAAGTTTTTAATTTCATCACAAGCAAGGTGAATAAAATTATGTTATATCAGGAAAAAGTGCAGTGCAAAAGAGACACGAGGACCTAGACTCCCGGAGGGAGGGAGTGTGCACTGTAGTAACTGAAGCTGGTGACACACGCATTTAGCAAAAACTGCAAACACTTTTATAAAGTAGGACAGATTTCCCCTGACTGGCTTTTGCTTAAAGTTATGTTCATTTGTTTCTTAATCCAAGAAGCAACTCGTGATAATCTTCTCTGGGCCAGTCCCAGAACCAGAGGTAAGTGTGGTATTAAAAAGGTTACCATTCAACTCCTATGCACCGAGTCCCCAAGTCTGTATGCGTAAGAATCCCGAGCGGCCTCATAATGTGCAATGTGGGCTCACCATTGAAATTCTGATTCATGCGAGTGAGGGAATCATCATGGAGCCGTCCAGATGATTAAAGGGCAGATGGAATGTGAATCACACTGTGAAACGAGTGGTTTCTATAGCCGGCATCTATAAGCTCTTTGGAGAGATGAAAAACGAGCATGCACGTGTGCGCGCACGCGTGCGTGTACACACACACAGAACACCCCAACAACAGTGCGCTCAAGGATAATGCGATGTAACATGTTGCTTTGCATTCAGAAAGGTAAGAGGAGAAAAGAAAGACTTTCCAGACCAGCCATCCGTGAAGGGTGTGGCGAGCAGAAGCTTGCAGACTTGCTAAGGGCATTGTCGCATCGTGGTGAGGAGACAGCCGTTAATGCGAGGCCTTCGCGGGAACTGAGAGAAGCAGTGGGTGTGTTTACAAGGTGAACTGATGCGATGTTCTAGAGCCTCCGTCTGGAATGTTCCCGAGAAGAGAGACAAAACATGAGCTATAGCAAGTGTTTAGATCAAGCCTCCAACACACGAGAAGGTAAGAAAGGGATGTCAACGGAGCAGAAGGAGGTCAGGCATGCGTTTCCAGACTGCAAAAAGTCAAAGGTTAGTGCTGATGCCCAGACCTTAAGTGACAACAGGTCGAGGATGTAGAATGGCAGATAGGATAAAGGATGCCGTAGCAGAGTGTGCTTCTTTGGATTGCAAATGAACCTGGCTTTTTCCAAGACGCTGCAATCACAGGTAAGTAGGGCCCCAGCCAGGCCCACGCGATGATTGGGAATGAACTTGAAGCCCAATCAGAACCAACAGCTGAAACAGGACTAGAAAGAAATCCTGATTTAATGTGGAGTCTCCTGTGCCGGGCTCTTTGCGCGCTTCCTGCGGGTGGGAGAGGCCCTTCGGAGGGTGACTTGCAAGAAGCAACAGGAAGCAATGCAGAGAAGATGTGGAACGTTGAGTGCCATCTACAGAGAAGCCGCATCCAGACAGAACCGAGAGAAAAGCAGCCTAGCAAAGGGAACTGAACTGATCGTGAACTGATCTTCTTTGCGTGGAGGGGGAAGGTCTTTAGTGTGCTAATGGCCGTTTCTCTTGCTTGGTAAGTGCCTTACAGCAGAGGGAATGATAAGGATAACGATGCAACTTCTGGGCATCACTGGCCAGCTGCTTCAGTGGTACTGACAGCTTTGGCTCCCAGTGAACAATCCTCTGGGTGGCAGAGGTCAACATCGTACATCATTTCCGCATCTGCCAATGAGGACTAAAATAACTCGCAGATATCATGAACAAACTACTCAGCTTCCTACCTGGCCCACTTGGTGCTCAGGGCCTAGGGTTTTCTTGAGCAAAGCAGTCACTCCTTCCCATGCTTTGGGTTTTTCTGACCCTTTGCTAGGGTTCCAGTTACTGTCGATTTGGAAATGTTTTCCCACATTGTATCGTGTCCTTTGACTTTGGACCCGCTCTTGCTGGGCACAGTGTGCTTGCCTGAGATAGCAACTGGTCTGTCTCTTTCCACGTGCTGAGTCTAGGATTTGTAGCCGTTATGATCGTTCCTCAAAAAGCGCCTTCGGAAGTGAGCACTACGATTGCCTTTATTTTACATACAAGGAGACTGAGACTCGGAAAACTTGAAAATCAGAGCCCACCTTACTAACTGCCTTGTTCTTGCACCGAAAGGCTTTCCAGTGGCCGAGTGTGCAACCCCAGCATGAAGGAGACAGAGGCAGGGAGTGGAGGCAAGGCTGACGTCAACCTGGACTACTCCGCTAGTTACAGGCAACCGAGGGCTACATAGTGCACCCGATGATTCCCTGCTCCACCCCTCCCCAAGAACCCAGTCTTTTCAGGTAGGGCTTCCCCATTTTCTATTTCTGTGCCTCGTTCTATGCTCCGGACTTAGAACCCCATACCCACCCATCACACTTGAATTTTATGGCGAACAGTTTCAGGTGCATGAAAGGATACCTTTAAAGTCCAAAAATGGACAGGGTGTGCATATG
>JAQHUG010000061.1:2027089-2041791 GCA_028555095.1 Dicrostonyx torquatus | reverse complement strand
TCCTGGGATCCACATGGGGAAGGAAAAAGCAGGGATTCCTCAAGTTTTCATCTGACGTGCATTCTAGGATAGACGCGCATACCCCAAAATAGAATAAATTGTAGGGAAAAAAAAAGAAAAGAAATAACAGCGCTGGCCAGATGGCTTAGACGGGAAAGGGCTCGCTGAGCAAGTGTGGCGATGTGAGATGAATTGCCTAAGCCCACAATGGGAGGGGAGACCTGACTTCCTCACATGGACTGTGACACACGTACTGTGATAAGAGTTTATTAAGGAGGATTTTGGATGTCACGTGTGGTAGCCCAGACCTATAATTGCAGTACTCAGGAGACAGAGGCATGAGGATCTCTAAAAGTCTGAGGCCACCTTAATCTACATAGGGAGGTTGAGCCTGGGACTACATAGGAAGACCCTGTGTGGAAAAAAAATGAAGATTTTTAGAGGATGAGTTCACCCCAGGAATGTAGCATGATGGTGAGGATTGGCATTAGTGTTCTCTGGGTTTTATGACATCTTTGGCTGCTGGCTTTTGTATAAAAGTAGCATCTAGAGCTTGTCAAATTACCTCTAGAGAATATAATGGCATTAGTGAGGAACATATCTAATAGAAGGAGTAGATATCTAAGGGGGGTTATTAGATTGGCTTACAATACAACCGGGATATCAGCTGTGGCTGTCTTCACACTGAAGAGCCTGCAAACCTGGTAGCTGCTCAGCGGATCAGGCTGTGCACCTCAGTTGTCACACTGGCACCAAAGGCCTCGAGTCTAGGCTCTAGAGGGGATTCCTGGAGAGCCACTGGGCTCCAGCTCATGTGAAAGCCTGAAAGAAGCTGGATTCCAAGGTCAATGAAGTATGGCCCCATCAGCGGCAGAAAGGCAACAGGATGACAAGCAAGTATAAAGCAAAGATTTTTTTTTCTTCATACGCCCGTTTCTGGCCGCCTCTGGAAGGTATGCTATCTATATTTAAGGATGGGTCTTCCCACTTCAGATAACAGGCTCTAGGAAATCCGTACAGGTGTACCCAGGGGCTTATCACTTAGTTGATTCCGGATCCAGTCAAGTTGGCAACCAAGATTGACCCTTACAGTTGCCAGTGGCTGTTGTCCCCAAACTCCTTCACCTTTTGTCTGGAGGAACAAGGTAAGCACGCATAGTCGAAAGCCTATCCAGAGGCCCACTTTTCATCTCTTTCTTCCTTTGTCTTGATTTATAATTATTAATGTGTTTTGATTCCTGCAGAAACATACCTATTTGACATCTTAGCTATTTTAAAATGACCTTCACTGGCTGGAGAGATGGCTCAGAGGTTAAGATCCCTGACTGATCTTCCGAAGGTCCTGAGTTCAATTCCCAGCAACCATATGGTGGCTCACAACTATCTGTAATTAGATCTGGTGCCCTCTTCTGGCCTGCAGGTGTACATTCAGGCAGAATACTGCATACATAATAAATAATAAAGAAAATATTTTAAAAAAAATTAAAAATGACCTTCATGTTTTCCTTCACAATATATTTTATTTTATTTTTTTTTTGGTTTTTCGAGAAAGGGTTTCTCTGTGGCTTTGGAGCCTGCACTGGAACTAGCTCTTGTAGACCAGGCTAGTCTCGAACTCACAAAGATCCGCCTGCCTCTGCCTCCTGAGTGCTGGGATTAAAGGTGTGCGCCACCACCGCCCAGCCACAATATATTTTTATTTTCAAGTGTATATTAAACTTATCTAAATAAAACTAAAGCTGGACATGGTGGCCCTCACCTGTAATATCAGCACTTGATTGGGTAGAGGAAGGAGGCTTGTCACAATTTCAAGGTTACCCCATCTCTATAGCAAGTCCGAGCTAGTTAAGTATATTTAGTGAACCATGTCTCATGAAACAATAATAACAATAAATAAATAAATTAAATTAAGCTGTAGTGTGATTATTATTAAATTAAAACAAAATGGAAGGGCATGGTGGAATACTTCTTCAGTCTCAGCAGCACTCAGAGTCCAGAGTGGTGGACCTCTGTGAGTTCAAAGCCAGCCTGGTTTACACAGTGGGTTTCAAGCCAACCAAGACTACCTAATGAGACCCTGTATCAAAATTTTTTTCTAAATAATCTGGGAGATACATTTGTGTAATATGGTATGTTCTGTGGGGCTGAGGCAAGCTGATATTTCAGAACTACAGTTTTTGCTGGAGTTTGAACCTAAGGCCTTGTGTATGCTAAGCAAGCTTTCCACCGCTGAGTTACACCTTCAGACTGGGCTGAGATTTTTGAATATTTCAATGGTTAATAACTCTTCAGAACAATGTTAGAGGCCAGGGTCTACACACAGTTTTTACAATAAGAGTAGTACTGCTTAGTTTAAAAAATGTGATTATAATTCATAATAACCATGAAAACAAATCAAAGAGCAGCAAGTAAATACCCATATGTTTCTCTTCCAAAATCTGTGATTATAGGGAAAAAATCCTAGGAAGAAGAACTGTAACCCATAAAAATAGAATAAAGCAGGTAGGAAGAGAGAACGGTGGCGGGGGTGAGGGTGGGGTGCCTATAACCTCAGCCCTTGGGAGAAAAAGGCAGAAGAGCTGTGAGTTGGAGGCCCTTCTAGGCTATATGACAAGATGCTGTCTAAAGAAAACATGTGAGAAAGAAAAAAAATAGGAGGAGGAAAAGGAGAGAGAGAGAGAGAGAGAGAGACGAGAGACTAACCTGAAAAAGAACAGGGACTTACCTGAACTGTTTCTGTGTTGGGAGTCCTAAGGAAGACAGGCAGATCAAAGAGATAGAAACCTGAAACACGTGAGAGACTAATCTAGTGACTGAAGCAATCAGGATCAATGCCTATGTTTCAAATGAAGATGGGTGGGTGAAGAAAGGAAGACAGGAGCTAAGGATGTCTCTGAATTAAAAATTAAAAACAGCAAAAATGTTTGAATTGAGGAAGCAAGACCAGTGTGGTGGTTTGAATGCAATTGGCCCCCATAATCTCACAGGGAGTGGCGCTATTGGGAGTGTGACTTTGTTGGAGTAGGGATGGCCTTGTAGGAGAAGGTGCGTCACTGTGAGGGGTGGGTTTTGAGGTTTCCTATGCTCGGAATACCTCCCAGTGTCTCAGTTGGTTTCCTGTTGTCTGCAAGATGTGGGACTCTCAGCTACTTCCAGTACAATGTGTACATGCGGCCATGCTCCCTGTCATGACGATAAAAGACTGAACCTCTGAAACTGGAAAGCTGCTACCTCAATTAAATATTTTCCTTTATAAGAGTTGCTGTGGTCATGATATCTTTTCACAGTAACAGAAACTCAAACTAAGACATCTAGTCCTGAGCAAGAAAATTGATTTGTAAGACAAATAGACACACCAAAGCAAAATTGTAGAAAAATCAAAGACAAAAAAATCCCTGAGACAGGGTTTCTCCTTGTAGCCCTAGCTGTTCTGGAACTTGCTCTGTAGCCCAGGCTGGCCTCAAACTCACAAATATCTACTTTCCTCTGCCTCCCAAGTGCTGGGATTAAATGCGTGTACCACCACCACTGGGCATAAAGAACAGAGATCTTTAAAGGGAAAGGAGAGAGAAGATTAAACATCTATACATTTAAAAAGTGACAATTGGCCAGGTGTGGTGGTGCACATCTTTAATTCCAGTACTTGAAAGACAGAGACAGGCAGATCTCATTGAGTCTGAGGCCAGCCTAGTCTGCACAGCGGGTTCCAAGCCAGCCAGAGCTTCAAAAGTGAGATCCTATCTCAAAATACAAAACAAGTAACTGAGGAGATGGCCACTGGTTAAGAGCACTTGTTGCTCTTGCAGAGGGCCCAGGTTCAGTTCCCAGCACCCACAAAGTGGCTTACAACTGTCTGTAACTCCAGTTCTATATAGTAATATTTTATTTGTGTTTAAAAAAAATAAAGCTTACCTGAAGATCAGAGTGCAGGGCTAAGCCACTAGAGGCCAGGGAATGGTGACACACATCTTTAATCTGGAGAGAGAGGCAGAGGGATTTCTGTTAGTTCAAGGCCACCCTGGGCTACACAAGATTGAATATGTGTAAAAGAGAAACATAGCTCAAACAGAGGAGATTCCAGCACTTGGGATCACAAGCCTTTAAACCCAGCACTAGGGAGGTGGAGACAGGATTGATATGACTGGGTAGAGAGAGGAATACAAGGCAGGAGGAGACAGGAGCTCAGGGGTAGTCTGAGCTTTGGTAGAGACAGAAGCAGTTTGGAGATGCTGCCTGGGGACAGGAATGCCCCATCAGTCTGAGCATTGGTAGAGGTAAAAGGTCTCTCTAGTGGCTGGCTGCACTGCTTCTCTGGTCTTCAGCTTTAACCCCTATATCTGACTCTGGGTTTTTATTAATACCAAGTAGAATTCATGCTACAGTTCTAAGGCATTCAATACCCTCTTTTGGCTGCTGTAGGCAGGTACTGTGTGCATGTGTTGCACACACATGCTTGCAGACAAACCACATATGTACCTAAAATAAAAAAAAACCTTAAAAAAATAACAGAAGAACAAAAGTGGTGACTGGATTGACAGTAGCCTTCTCAACTTTAATCACAATTAGTAGAAGACAAATGACATCTTCAGAATGTAAAGAAAAGCGATTTTCAACCTAGATTTCTGTAACCAAATAAACTATTTTCAAGGCTGAGGGCCAAAAAAAATCATAGTTTTGTGATTCATAACTACTGAAATACTACTACAGTGTACGAACACGTGCGCGTGCACACGCGTGCACACACACACACATACACACACACACACGGACATACACAGACATAGAGAGACATGCACACAGAGAGACTCTAGTTTTCCAATTTAATATCTGATATAATATCTAGTGAAATTTTCTGGGTCTGTAGTTCCCTCTGTGGGAAGATAATTACATTTTCTATATTCTGAATTAGTAATAGAGCTGTTTACATTGCCTGTTGCTTTTTTCCTGTTGCTTCTTTTTAAAAAGTTATTATTACTGTCGGTGTCTGTGGGGTTTGAACTTTGTGGTCCATACTTGTTACCTGCTAAGTCATCTCCTGGGCCAGCCTGCTGCTTCTTGGATCATTGCTGATAGTTGGTATTTTATTTCATTGTCTAAGCTGGTTTCCAATTCTGTGCAACTGAGGATGACCTTAAACTCTTGATCCTTCTGTCTTTACCTCCCCAGTGCTGGGATTATAGGTGTGTGCCATATATTCACATTTAGACCACATTTAGAGAAAGCTGTTTAAAGCATCCTCCAAGACCCTTTTCAGTATGTGCAGAATTCGGAGTGGCATCCACTTTGCTGTTGGCAACACTAGAGACTTGAGCTTCTTTTTTTAAGTATGCCGGCCGTGGGGAGGGGTCTAGAAGGAGCTGTTGGCCCCCCTACCATTCCCTCTCCAGTCTTGCTGTTAGAATTTCAAATGCTCTCCAGATGAGGAATGTTTCTGGCTTGAGTTTCATCTTTCTCCACCAGCGTCTTCTGCTTCTAGGCCTGTCACGTGATCCAGCACGTAGAATGAGGACTCACAGGCACTTTGGTACTTGGTATTTCTGAGTGAATCTCTGCTTTACAGATGAAAGGAATAGCTTAAGTGTCATGGGTAGCTTCTTTCTGGCCTCAGTCAGGGTGGACTGGAGTCCACTGTGGTACTCTGGTAGTCTTCTTGTAAGCACACTGGAGTTTAGTTCCCAGCAGCCTCAGTAGGTGGCTCAGAAACACCTGTAGCTCCAGCTCCTCTTCTGGCCTCTGAGGGCACCTGTACACACACACACACACACACACACGCACACACACGCACACACGCACACACACAGTTCAATAGAAATGTCTTCCCCTTTCTCTTTCTTCTCCGTATCATTCCAATTTTAGTATATATGTGCTACCGAAGCAAGCACTCTTTATGCAATTCTTAAACAAAAATCCTGAGCAACTGATGGGCATTTCCACAACATGAAGTGTTTGGAATTGCTCTTCATACATGTTATAAATAATAAGCAAATGCCAGAGATGGCAAACCTTGAAGCAGCAGAAAGTCCTTTTGGCTCCCGGATGTGCACACTTTGTCCTTGGCTCCTCATAGAGTTAGAGCTTGTGAGAGAGACTAGATGCGATAAGACCGAGGGGGAGGGAAAGGTCTTGGGCCCTGGCAGAAATACGGCCAGAGGAAGTCATAAATGTAATAAAAAGGATTTCTTGACTGCAGAAACAAATTCCAGCCTTTCCATCTAGACGGGCAGCTCTCTGGGTGGGCTGAGTCTGTGCGTCAGGCAAGCCAAGGATATATGTCAAGAAATCTCAAATAAAATAAATACGTTTGTGGATGAGAAATGCCTTACCTGGTCTGAACTAACTGCTTTCTTGCTCATTTTCATTAGTGTGGGGTCTGTAGCTATACCTTTGTATTACAGCAGGCTTGCTCTTGACTTTGAGGCAATACTTCAGAAATACAGATCACATTTGTTGAGACTTAAAGGCTGATTTATTTATGATCTCTTTTAAAAAGTTAGAAGTTGGGCTGGAGAGTTGGTTTATTGGTTAAGATCATTCGTCATTCGTGCAGAGGACCTTGGGTTTGGTTCCCAACCTCCACATGATGGATCACTACTTGTAATTCCAGATTCCAGGGGATCTGATACCCTCTGTTACCACCCAGATCTTCAGGACTGTGTGTGGTGCATATACATATATGCAGACAAAACACTCATACATATAAAGTAATAATAATAAGATATAAACAAAAGCAGTGTGTGTGTTTGGGAAGAGAGGAAATGAGATGAACTGGAGGTAAAGGCGTTTGCCTCTAAGCACGATGGCTTGACGTTTATTTCTGGAACCCATATGCTGGAACCCACTCCTGAAAGGTGCCCTCTGAATACACAGACACACAAAATAATAAACATAAACACATTTTAAAAGATTATTAGAAGTGGTTCATTTAGCACACTGAATACATTTGTGAGGATTTCTTCCATATGTTTGTGGCAAAAGCTACAGAGGTTACTTTTCAGGTGTTTTGCTCTCTCTTTCTGTGTGTGTCTCTCTCTGCCTCTCTCTCTATGCATATATTTATACATACATATATGTGTATATACAGATACATATATATGGAGATTTATACATACATATATATGGAGATTTGTTGTGAAAGATAGCCTCATGTGACTTTAAAGACTGAAAGTCACACGTTCTGCCTCCACAGCTAGAGGTAGGGAAGCTGGTGATGAGGTTCCAGTTTGAATTAGAAGCCTTGAGACCTAGGAGTTTCAATGATCTAAGTCTTGGTTCAGTTCCAAAGGCCCAGAAGGAGGAGCACTAATGCCTGAGAGAGGTATAGGTGATGCCCCAGATAGAGCAGAGAACAAGCTTCCTGTTCTATTCGTGACCTCAGAAGAAAGGGTGCTGCCCTTCTGCCATAGCGAAGATGAACTTCTTTACTGAGACGATCGAATGAAATGCACACACCCGGGAATAATGCCTCTTTACCCCAGCTTTCTGGGCAGCCCTTAGTCCAGTCTATTTAACTAAAATCAACGTAACATTAACCATCACAAGAATGAAGGCAGAAATAGGAAATGCTGAGATCAATAGATGATGAGGATGATGATAATGACAGTAATATATAGACATACTTACTATTCTGAGTTCTTTATCTGAACAGCACAGATCTAGTGAGACTGCACCCAATCTTGTAAGAAAGGCACAGACATTATGACTTTTTCGGATGATGAAACTAAGGCAAAGATTTAAGCAATTACCCTAAAAATCACCTCTTTAGCAGGTACAGCACTGGGGGCCATGGGCCCAGGTAGTCAAAGCTACTAAGGAAAAGCCGTGACTCTTGACTTTTTCTTCAGAATGGTAATAGCCCAAGCTGCCTACCAAAGTCACCTGGGAACTGGTACCTACACCTACCCTGGCTCCATCTCTCAGTTTAGGGAGATACAAGGCAGAACTCAAGGTATGTGCAATTTTAACCCAGTTCCCCAAGTGAGACTGATGTACAGCAGAGATTAAGAAATACCCCTGACTACATATAGCATAAATCACACATTTGTTTAGGAATCATTCAAACACATCAAAGAACATACAACATAGATACCAAAGAACCTGCACCACGCCTCCACCCTCAGCTCATGAAGTTGGGCATTGCCAGTACCGTATGTGTGTGTGTGTGTGTGTGTGTGTGTGTGTCCTATTTAGCAATATCTTTTGACAGTGTTATATTCTTCTGAAACTTAAATCATGGCGTTTTCTGGTTGACTGGATTCATTCAATCATTTCTCAAAAGTGCTGAAGACTCAGATTTAACGCAGACCAGGCAGATCTTTAAACTGAGGTGAGGTTTAAAGTCAAAACTGAGGGAGGTCAAGTCAAAAGGGACAAAAGCCACTTCACGACGTCCAGCTGGTCCTTGCTGCAAACAGCCCAACCACAGCGCGGCCCTCCAGGAGCGCGCGCAGTTTCTGCGCGTGGCCGGTTTGGGCCGAAACTACGTGTCCCGGCAGTCCGCGGGGCGTGTGGGAGGAGCCGGGCCGGGGGCGGGGGCCGAGAGGGGGCATTGTGTCGGCTCGCGGTGCGCGATCATCTGCTCGCCGTGGGGCCGGGGCTGAGGTGTTAGAGCAGTTGCGGTCCGGGGATTGAGGCCGGGGAGCAGGAGCACGCGAGCCGCCGAGGGCGCCGGCGGGGCCGGCGGGAGCACCATGCGGATCGGCGCCCAGCGCCCTGCAGACCCCTCGCGAGGCACAGAGGCCGGGGCGGCGCCGGGGCGGCGGGGAGCATGAGGGCAGCCGGGGACCGGCTGGGCTCGGACCTCTGCTAGGGAGCGGTGTGAGCGGAACGCTCACCGGGACGCGGCAGAGGGCGGGAGCCGAGCGCCCCGGGGCTGTGGGCATTTCGGACGCGGACGCGAGGGACCGGGAGCCAGCCGGGGCTCCGGCACGCAGCCGACATGGGCAACGCGGGGAGCATGGACTCGCAGCAGACCGATTTCAGGGCGCATAACGTGCCATTGAAGCTGCCGATGCCCGAGCCAGGTGAACTGGAGGAGCGCTTTGCCATCGTGCTGGTGAGTACGCGGCGGGGGCCCCGGTGGGGCAGGAGGCGCAGCTTGACCCGCTCTTCCCGTCCCGAGGGCGAGGCTCGCTCGCACCTTCCCCATTGTGGACTCCCTGCCTCGCTTCTCTCGGTCCCTCGCGTTGCCCTCTCTTGGGGTCCTGGGATGGGGAGAGGGCCTCGTCCGGGCCACCCGGCCGGCCACGAACCCATTGTCTGGCGGGAGCGGCATCTCGCAGCGCGTGTGCCGGGAGGTGCAATGTGGGTGTGAAGGGAAGGTGGCTAGCCGGGGACGAATGAGCGATTAGCAGCCAAGGCTTTTTGTTTAAGGAATGAAAACCAGCCAGCAGACCCCGACTCCCCGAGCAGCATCCCCCTGGAAGCCCAGCTCTGGGCCTGCGGGGTCTGCAGCAGACGCGCGCAGGTGGCTGGCCGCAGGCGCCGCGCCCGCACTTGGTCCGGCGAACTTGGGAGGGTGGACATCTCGGCTGGGCAGATGGACAGCTCCCCCGAAAGAGAAAGAGGAGGCCGGCAGCAGAGTGGCGCCGGGGTCCCTCCGCGAGGAGGAGGCATATGAAACCCAGACGGGGGAGAAGCGCCCCGAGCGGGGGAGAACCTCAGTGTGTTCCCTTTGGTCTTAAATCTTAAACCACAAAAATGTGCAGTTTGGCTGGGACGTGTTAAGAGCTGTCCTGACTTCTCGGGCGACCCCAGTTCTTCCAGCTGAGTCCACGGCTCCCTCCTGCATTTCCCATCTCTTAGCCCTCCCGTTCCAGATTCTCAACCAAAGACTGGCATCCTCTCTCTCCATTTCCTTTCGCGACTAAGTTTCTGGGCTCTTCCCAACCGGAGTCTGCCTTACTGGGAGCTCGAAAGGGTGTGACGCTTCTTCCCTTGCCCCAGCAAGGGTCCCAAGTGCTGTTGGTTCCTGCACTTAAGGTCCCAGCTTCTCTTAAGGGATGTTGCGAAGGAAATGGGGAGTGGGGGTGGGGTGGGCGGACGCCTGGCTCCTAGACTTCACATTGTTTCCCATTTTCTAAACCCCTGCAAGACAAGGCAGCCAGAGCCAGAGGAACTTGTGGTGGAGGCGGCCAAGCCCCGTGTCTACCTGAGAGAATTTTGGCATGTAACTTAAGAACTTTGGGAAAGGTCTCAAGCTTTGCATCAAAAGTTGGTTTTCTGAGATTTGACCGTTGACTGGGACATTGAAACTGCTTTTCTTCATCCCTTGAAAGGGGCTGCTTTGGTACCGAGAGCGTGTTCTGGATGGCAGGCTGGCTTTGTGCGCTCACGGAACACAGAGGCTGCAGCCCTTTTAGACCCCCTGGAAATTGCTGTTAACATGGGGGAGAAAGATGTGGTTGCCTGTTTTGCTTTGCATCGTCTGTGATCTCCCACAGCTGCTCCCACGTTATGCAAGATGGGACGCTGTGAAATGAAACAGCTTAAGCTTAATTACTTCTCAAGGCAGTCTGGTGCATACTTGACCTGCCTTTCCAGAGACAAACGGTGTTTCTTGAAAAAAAACTGTTGGTGACGGACATGGCCTCTCAGGCCTTTCTTTGGGTTTGCAGCTTTTCTCTTCATAGTGTGGTGTTGTCTGTCTGTCTGTCTTGTCTCTCTGTGTGCCAGAGACAGAGGCAGACTGAGTACTTGGAGCCGGGAGCCTGTGACACAGGGAAGGCTGTGCAGCAGTCATGCTAATAACAATAATGCAATTAAGTTCTACTCAAGGGGGAGAGCATTTTTTGCATGAGCTTTCAGTTACTCTGCTGATTAATAACACATGGTATGAATTAATCTTTAGGAAAATAATGCCCTTCATTAACATGGTGGATTTGTGCTCCTATTGAGTCCAGCAGGTCACAAAGTGAAGTCCAAAGACTTTTATGATTGTAAATCCCAGGCTCCTTGGGGTGTCAGTGTCTGTAGTTTGTCGTAGCTACTTTTCCTCCACTGTGTGTCACACAGTTAACTGGATGAGATTTTTTTGTAAGCTGTTTAGAGTAGTCTAGTTTCTCAAACAAAAAACAAAACTGCCTTCCTTTTTTTTGAAAGTTAAGACTTTTGGAATCCTTGTGTTAGGGAAACACTTGGCCCGCTGATGATGTTTACACTCTCCTAAGTTCCCCTTGCTGTTGAATCACGCTGAAGGCAACCCTCCCAGATCATCCCATCCGCTGTTGACTTCTCTTGTCCTTTCTCCCTGAGGTTATTGACTCAGTGGACTCTGCTTTGTTTTTCTTTCAGTTTCCTGAGTTGCTGGAAGCACCAGAAATACTTACTCCTGGACATTAAGCTTGAAGGACACGTTTTAGGAGGGAGATTTTGTTAGATAGTACTTTTATGTATGCGTGTATTTATGATTTTCCATCCTTGTGTAAGGAGAAACACGTTGGCATTATTGATGTTAGTTCCCTTCCCACCTCGACCTTGCTGTGCTCCCAGGCTGGCCCCAGGCTTCTGTCTCCCTATCTTAGCCTCCTGCGTGCTGGCCCCAGATGTATGTGCCACCACAGCAGAACCGTTTCATTTTCTTATATAATAAAGATCACAAGGGATTTTGGGACGAAAACTAGATTTAGAAAAGTCTAGAAGCGCCTCATTGTAAGTAAGCATGGCTTACATAAATAATTAACGAGCTGTGTCAGGTTAGAAAAACACTTCCTTTCAACCTCCAGCTCTAGAATATTTAAAACCTAAAAATAAAAATTAAAGTGACACAAGTCCATCTTATTTCATTAGACACCTACTTGATGACCGTAGCCTTTACCCCAGCAGCTTATATGAGCTGAATTGTACGTACCTAAAGAAATTCCGGCTATGAATAGTAAGAAGAGAGGAGAGAGCACGAACCAACTACCAGATTAAGATTAGCAGAAGTAATTTAAAAATGTCCTATAAACTATTGCTATTAAAATCTGGATCCACATTTTAAGAATTTTAATTCTTCTAAGGAAAGTCTCTCCCTCTCCGAGGTTTTATTCAGGATTACTATAACAGTGATTGCAAATTTATGTTTAGGAAAAGGTTCACTGACTCAATGTTCATTTGACCTTCTGTATCTACCTTTCAGGTAGAGCTGTATGTGTCTTCATGTGTGCGGCTACATATGATCCCACACCTGTGGTGTTTCCGTTCTACTGGTCAGCAAAAGCATCTTAAGTTATGAGTTTAGTTATCTCCTTCAGTCTTTGATGGATACATATATATTTATAGGTAACATCAGGCTGCGTTATTTGGTCGCACACATTTAGGATCCCGTGTCCATGTGGCTTTCTGTTGCATTGATTAAGCACTGTCTAGTCCTTGGGCTCACACAGAAGCAAATCCTTTTTTATTCTTGCTATTCAGGTGGGATGCTGCAAAGGCAGTTTTTCAGTGGGTGTCGCATGCAGTGGTCTCTCCAAGAACACCACTTTTCCAGTAGGCGCTCCGTGATACTGTTTATTTTCAGCTGCCAGTCACTGTTTACAAATGTCGAATACAAGTCGTCGCCTTTGTTGCAGAGCTCTTTCAAGGATTCTTTCTTTGAATTTCAGGGAAAAAGGATGATTTGAGTCTAAGTCTTCTGACATAGTCGCCCAAGTGTATATATGTGTCACACGGCTCTGTGAGCAGATAGAGAAAGAAAGATGCTGAAGTAATGGTTTAGGGCGATCTTATCCTTGAAACTGGGAACTTCCTTAGTTTCAGACTCATCTGAGTCAGTTTCCTCCCCCCCCCCCAGTGGATTTAGTCACTTAGCCTTAGGGAGGAGTTAGGGGCACTCAGGAGCTCTTCTGAGTACCTACTGTAAATGACTATACCTCGTGCTGACACGCTTTCTGTGTGTGCCTGCTGCCAGGCTGCCCGTCCGCAGTACTAGAGATGTGGAAGTGCTGATTACCCGAATCGCCTGGCCTTGTGTTTGTTACTAAATCACCAACCTGGGATTTTAATCAGATTTGGATGTCTTCTTCCCATTCTCCTGGCTTCCCCCTTATGTCATGATTTCTCAGATCTGAAACTGGGGAGAAAAAGAGCTTGGGAAGAGCAGTAAAACATTCTGGAACCTGGTAAGTGCCAAGTTCAAACTGTATACAACTGGCAGAAAATCTTCAGAAGTGGCTATAGTGAGGTGCATTTGAGACTGCCCTTTAGGTGCCCGACTTTGTGGCATCTGCTCTGCTCTTGGATGTCCAAGCATGGAGATAAAACTTAGTGTGACCCAAAAATGTACTCTTTCGCTTTTCATTCCTGGCAGATTTGAAGCATTTTGCATTGGAAAGCTAAAGTGTATGTGTGTGTGTGTTTTAAGACGGTATCTTTGTGTAAGCCCTAGTTGTCCTAGAACTTGCTCTGTAGACCAGGCTGGCCTCGAGTTGACAGAGATCCACCTGCCTCTGCCTCCTGAGTGCTGGGATTAAAGGCCTGTGCCACCACCACCCAGCCAAAGCTTAGGATTTAGCAAGCCAGAGGGAAGAGCCAACTGTCAGTTGGATGCATGCACCTCTGTGAAGGGGACAGAGACAGTCACTTGCAACAGTTAGGTTTGTGTCCCACTTTTCTCTACTTCAAGAACATTTGGGTGAGGTCTGTGGAAAGATGGTGGTGGCAGGGTAGTGAGGCCATCATACAGTGCTTGTTTGTTTTCTCACTTCCCCTGGTGTGAGGGAAAGAGTGTGGAAGCGGGCAGAGTGTCGTCACTTGGAAACGTTACAGCTTCACCCTGGGCAGCGCCTCCCTGGAGCTGTGCCCCTTCCCCTTGCAGTGGCGATGCTATTCCTACCATCATTGTGAACACGTATGCATTTCCCTAGTGGATATGTGAGGTACCAGTTGACCAAACGGTGTTCCGAGTGTAAATGTTTGGCGCCTAGGATAGATTCTTGGCAATGCAGTTTGTGTGGGTGCCTACAAGTAAATCCTCAAGGGAGAAGAATTTGTTTTGTCCCCTGTCCCATCATCTAGGAAAAGCATTGCGCTAGGAAGACGGGAACTATGTCCTGGAGTTTTTTGGCATGGTCCCTGCTCTTCCTCATTTGTGGGTAGGGATTAAGTTCGGCCCAGATTTTAGAATAGTTGAGGGAAATTACAGCGCTTTGAAGGAGTAGAACATAACACATTGTGATTCTTTCCCCGCTTGGTGTTAGTGCTGCCCTCTTGTCATGGACAGCTGTTGAGTCTGCCAGGTGTGGCGCCCGAGACCTCTCATCCTATCACTGGGGGAGCTAAGGATGCCAACCAGCCTGAACTCTAGAACTGAGACCCCGTGGGAAAAACAAACAACCAAACCACCACCACCAACAAACCTTTGTAACGGATTCCGTATGGTCTGGATAGTAAAACTCCCCGAGTTCAGGGACCAACATTCAGGTGAAAATAAGGGGGAATGTTTGAATGTTTAGAGTTGTCCAAAAAATTGAGAGTGATAAATTTACTGACATTGTCCACACAGCCTCTGTGGAAGATGATGTGGCAGGAAGATCCTTCCCACCCCACACACAGCAGGTGGTTTGACATTGCAGCACTTGGACCTGAGATGCTCTGCTTGAGGTGGGTCATCACCTGCAGGTTGTAGGCACACAATATGGCTTCCGAGAGTTGAGGTGGGTCATCACCTGCAGGCTGTAGGCACACAGTATGGCTTCCGAGAGTTGAGGTGGGTCATCACCTGCAGG
>JAQHUG010000061.1:2011309-2027029 GCA_028555095.1 Dicrostonyx torquatus | reverse complement strand
CACCTGCAGGTTGTAGGCACACAATATGGCTTCCGAGAGTTGAGGTGGGTCATCACCTGCAGGTTGTAGGCACACAATATGGCTTCCGAGAGTTGGGCAGGAGCTCCCTCTTGTACTCAAAGAAGGGAAAATGTTTAGACCCATGTTTCCTGTAGCGATTCTTTGGCTTTATAAGAAGGGCTGCCTGAAGGATTAAGAGAGCACAGGTGTCAGGAAATGACTAAGAAACCCAGGGCTGGGGATTTAGCTCAGTCAGTAGAGTGCTTGCTTAGCATACATGAAACCCTGGGTTTGCTGCCCAGCACTGTCTAAGAACATGATTTTTATGCCTGTAATATCAGCACTGGGGATGTAAGCACAGAAGGACCTGAAGTTCAAGGTCATTCTTGGCTGTAATATTAAGTTAGAGAGCAGCCTGCGACACATGAGACCCTGTCTCAAAACACAAAAACCAGCTCCCTCCCCCAGAAAACCAAACCAAACCAAAGCAAAGCCAAGCACAGATTATATAGGTGTTTCCTTTGTAGGAGGCCACTGTGCCTGGAATTCTTCTAGGAACAAAGTAGTAGCAAGTTGTCAAAGAACACACTGGAAGGCCTTAAGAGGAAGATGAGGTGGAGCTATGCAGTAGCTTGACAGAGGCCTTCTTTTAGGGTGACTTTTGTCAAATCTCCCCCTCCCAATCAGCAAGTGTCCTCATGTTTTGGACTCATGATCTCTCGAGAGGCTTCATTCATCATCTTGGTTTCCACCTACTTGAACAGTTGAGGTGGAGAGAGCTCGCGCCTTTGAGAATCCTTATATTTTAGGGAGATCTTCCTGTCCCTACCCAGCTACCCCATGCTCCCGGTCCAGGAACAGAGCACCAGGCACTGGGCTGTTTTCTAGGTGTGAGCTGCCAGCTGGAGTGCTTCATGGATCAATTCACTTAACGTAGTTTTTGGTCAGGAAGCCTGGGAATCCTTAAGTATGGAAAGACCAAGTCTGTACATGGCAATAGCATGGTATGTGATGCTTATAGATTGTATTTTTCTCTTTAGACTCACAGGGAAAATTAAAACAATATGTGACCCTCACTGCTCCCAGGTGGACCCCTTAAGTGGCCTGAATTTTAATTTTCTAGGACAAACTGTCTGAAGTTCCCATTCATCACATCACAGGTCTTCCTGTGTAGTCTGTTATTGAGTTAGTGATTAGTAACTCTGTTGGATTTCTAAGTTCCTGTACCCATTATTAGAGAATCAGAAAGCCTGGGTGTGTAGACCCTGCTTTCTCTGGGGCGATGTAGTCAGCTCAAGACTTTCCTGTGCAATGTGAGATCTTATCTGGGCAGTGGAGAAGTGTGGCAAGTTGACAGTACCCATGTCCTGGTTATTCTAAAACTTATTGGCTTTGAGGAAGATGTCATACAGCTCACATTTTGGCCATGTGCCTGTTTTGAAGACACTAAGGTATGAATAATATCTGGAAACGGTGGCTCTCAGTGGCTTCAGGTCTATCTACATCTGGAAACGGTGGCTCTCAGTGGCTTCAGGTCTATCTACATCTGGAAACGGTGGCTCTCAGTGGCTTCAGGTCTATCTATATCTATAAACGGTGGCTCTCAGATCTATCTACATTGCATGCTTGCTTGGGAACCTCACGTCTTTTCCTTCTTTTCCTTAGAAGTTTCATGGAGCTATTTAAAGAGGAATCAGTTGAAGTACTAGTTTACAAACCTGATTGTGTGTTGATACCACCCAGGACATCACAGGTGCTTGTGTTGGGGCTGGAGAGATGGTTTAGCAGCTAAGAACACATACTACTCTCGCAGAGAATCCAAGTTTGTGTGTTGTAGCTGTTGGTAACTCTAGCTCCAGGGGACCAACATCTTCTTCTGGGCCCTGGCACCTGCACTCATACACAGGCAAACATATATACAAATAATTCAAAGTAAAAAAAACCTCTACTTATTTTTATTATGTATAATTAATGTGCTAATAGAGATAATTAAAAAGTACTGATGTGAATCTCACTAGTAGTCATTTTCATAAATTTGTGCATGAGTGGACACTGGGATTTTTAAGAGTCATGTGGGATCTGATAGTACCTAGCTTGAAAGGTACTACGCTCAAGGAGTGTTTTATTTTACTCTCTTGACTCTAAGCCCAAACTTTAAGGATTAAAATAATTGGGGGAAAATGAGTATTTTAGGAAAATTCCAGGCAATGTTAAGACTTAAACAAAACTAACAAATATATACACACACACAAAACAAACAACAAACAAAAACTAACCCTGAAGATAGATATTTGATTCAACTCAAAGCAGGAAGTTTGGAAAAACAGAAGATCAGAATAAAAACCTGTTGAAAGGTACGGTTATTAACTTCAGAAATGGCTGTGGGGTGACCCAGATGGCCATTTGCAGAGAAGGCTCTCCACACAGTGGTTAGGACTGAGCGGTGGCTCTGAGGGACGTCTGGAGGGAGGAGGCAGAGGTGTGCTCCAGCCTTCCTTGAGCCTCTATTCTCAAGCCTAATTGTTTGTTGGTTCAACGCAGACCATCTGCTTTGATCTCTGGCTTTACCACTCACAAAGACTTGATGAGCTTGGCTTCCTGGAGTGAAATTCAAATACACTTGTGAAATGTAAACAACATTCATTTATTAAGAATCCTATAATCAAGGCAAATTGGCATGCTTATATAAGCAATTAGCTTTGAGAATAGAAAGATAAATAGGATGCTAGGTCAAGAAGGAGCTGATTGTTCTCAGTGTTGGAGTCTAGTTATCCCTTTATGAGTTATAGCATAAGCAAATAGACATTCCTCTTATTTGTAATTGGTCACATTTGTGGTTTTAGTTTTGAGGGCAGCATATGTGCTGTTCCTGGAACTGGGAGGATAGAAGCAATTAGTGTCTCATTTTCTTCTAAAAACGTAATTCTTCCAAGGAAATGTATGTAGGTGTCTCTTTGATCAAATAAAAGTTTCTAGTAATTGGGAGCAGAGTAAAAGAAGGTTTGGATTTGGACAGGACTATAAAAATATGATTTTGTATTGTTGGGGGAAGGTACAGAAGATGATTTTGACAACGGCAGAAAAAACTAAAAAGCAATTTCTGTCCCCTTTTCCCTTCTTTCTCTCTCAATCCTTCCTTCTTTTAAGATAAGGCATTCTGTAGTTCAGGCTAGCCTCAACCTTACTATATATAAACAGCCAGTGGTAGCCTGCTCCCACCTCCAGAGTGTGAGGGTTTACATCACTCCATCATCCAAGCTGCACCCCTAGCCCTGACACTTCCACTGAGCCCTGTTGCTTCTTTTCGTATATATAGAAGGAAGTGTTGTGGTAACAGGCAGCAGAGGTTGGATGTTGGATGCTCCCATTCGCACTGTAGCAGCAGCACTCGGTTTGTCCAGTGAGGTCATTCCTGCCAAATCTCGTTTATGAAACCTAGGGAACCAGCATTGAAGAGCAGTGAGCAGGGGATCAGCTTTATTGGTGAGCTGCAGTTGAGGCCCTTTTGGCTTCTGAGATGGTTAGCATGGGTGGTCTCTTGATAGAACTTTGTCCTTTTGGTCACAGGGTCTGGACTAGTTGGTACTTATTATTCCCATGGACTTCTTTTCTTCCTGGTTGACCCAGGAGGCCAGTGCAGCCCTAATATGTTGGGTCCAAGGTGCTAGGAACCTGTCTGCTGCGCACTAGTCAGAGAATTCAGGCATAAACAGACCATTTATCACCACGTAGCCCCCTGGGTTTGTGAAACCTTCAGCTTGCCTTCTAGCACCGTTTCTTTATAGAATGAGTCTCAGGGGTTGTTTGCTTGGAAAACATTTGTTTGGCTTAGAGCTCTCCCATCATCTGTGAATGAAACAGACTTCAACCCTCATTTAAAGATGTAGTACTTTAAGCTGCGCGGTGGTGGCGCACGTCTTTAATCCCAGCACTCGGGAGGCAGAGGCAGGATCTTTGTGAGTTCGAGACCACCTTGGTCTACAAGAGCTAGTTCTAGGACAGGCTCCAAAGCCACAGAGAAACCCTGTCTCGGAAAAAAAAAAAAAAAAAAAGGTAGTCCTTTAATATTAGCCACCTGGTTTTTTTAATTAATGGTAATTACCAGATATCCAGAGGTTGGTTTCCTATTTTTAATGATAATGGAGATATTAAAAATATTAAAAATGATTTTATATTGTTCTTTGGATTGACAGTGCCTAATCATCTATTGAAAAATCCTTTCTAGATTGAACACACCTCCCAGATCAGGAATTGGATTCTCACCTCCATCCCCAGTTGTTCATCAAGCCAAGTTGGACTCCTTGCCTCCCAGACAGCCTATCACCTGAGCCAGCTTTCCTGATGGTCACCCTTGGGTGGAGGAAAGCTGACCACAGGGTTGTATCTTGTGGTCTGCTTCTAAATGCCTGTAACTGTCAGGTTCCCACTTCAGTCCAGGATGATGTAGTAAGCATGAAGCAGTGTGGACAGAGGTGTTGTTGGGTATACCACTGTCAGTCACTTTAGAGGTGTGTGCAAGATAGTGCTCTTGCTTTTCGTGATGCTGAGAAGAGGATTTTGATTTGTGCTCCTTGAATCTTAAAGCATGCATGGGGAGGGATTTACAGAGTGAACGCCAGCAAGTGCAAGCTGGGGCCTTCTAGAGTTGCTAGAGCCTTACATTTCTTTCCCCTCCCAAACCATGGTTGTAGCCTTTGATTTTTGTTGGTTTTTTTTTACTGTCTTTCTTGATTCTTTTTTATTTTTTTAAATATTTATTTATTTGTTATGTATACAGTAGTCTGTCTGTGTCTGCAGGCCTGAAGAGGGCACCAGACCTCATTACAGATGGTTGTGAGCCACCATGTGGTTGCTGGGAATCGAACTCAGGACCTCTGGAAGAGCAGGCAATGCTCTTAACCACTGAGCCATCTCTCCAACATGGAAAGACCTGACTGTGAACTTTTCTCATCAAGCCCCAGGTTACTCCAGGCATCAGGTCCACTCCCAGCGCTCCATGGCTGTTTGTTGTTGATGTCAGGCTTCCTTAGTGGGCTTTCCAGAACTTGTGTTCTGCCAGGCTTCTCATCCCAGTGACCACGGTTAGGCCCGACCTGTTTTCACATGCAGCTTGCTTTCTCTCTGTTCGCTTCTCTCTTCCTTATAACTTTCCTCAGCGATTGGTTCTTCTGCATAGAAAACATTCCCCCAGTTTCTCTGCGTACTGACACGCATCTAACCTTCTAGGTGCCCCCGAAATCCTATTCTGTGTGCCCTTCCAGGCTCATATCAGCTTGGAGAAGGTGGGAACACAATTCCCTTTGCTTTGATCTCTTTATTGTATGAATCAGCCCTTACTCACAAGGTAAATAGCACCCTTGTGAGGTGTGGCTGCACAGTCAGGGGCTGCCTGTATATGTGGCTTTGTAGTTGCTTTTCATGGTCTCAGCCACCTACTTCCATCTTTCTTTTATCAGCTGCTTTATACTTTGGGCTCCTGGAAGGCAAGGTCCTGGCAGCTGCTTCTGCAAAGGCCTGATCTGGGAGGGTGGGACCCTCTCCTTAGGCAACTCAGCGGGCCGGGCCGGAAGAAGACAGTAAATTGGAGTAACTGCTGAGAACCCATTGATCAGACCACATTGAGCTGATGGTTAATTGCACACACTTGACTTTGTGCTGAAATGTTGTCATGGGTTCTTACTCATCTTGGGATTCCCCATGTTATTGGATGGCAGTTAGTGCCCAACATGACCTCATCCTCCGCGATAAGAAGCTGGCACCAAGCTCTACTTGACTTAAGAATTAGGAGTAGAAAGGACAGCGGTTGTGGTAGGAGACAACCAGGGGTTTGTCACAGTCTTTAAGCCAGGCTTAAAGGGTAGTTGAGTGAGTAGTGAACGGCTTTCTAAGAGTACCATGTCGTGTGTGTGTGTGTGTGTGTGTGTGTGTGTGTGTTTGATTTGAAGTAAAGTATGTTTAAATGAGCAGCATCTGTTTGTAGGATGCTTTCTGATTGCCGCTTGTAGTTGTAAGGGTTTTAAAGAAACAAGGGAAATGGGGCATGAGAGTATGAGGCTTGAAGTTACATATGGAAGTACTGAAGTTTGTGATCTGATTCTGTTGTTGTGTCAAAACTACAGAGAACATTCTGCTGTAAAGAAAGGCGAGGCTTAGGGGACTGCTCACTCATGTTATCCCATTCTTGGAACTTTATGGCAGGCGCCTTTGATGTCCTTCCAGAGAAGTGCTAGCCTCCTTTTGTTAATGGGATAGTGGGGATCAGAGGGGCCACTACAAAACACTGGAGTCAGGATTTGAACCCAGGACTGTCTGATGACGACTTCTTTCTGTTGTATGGTGCAGCTTTTTTTTTTCTTCCTGAATTAATTGTAAGGTGTCATTAAATGTATGCTTGCTCGTTCTTTGTTCTGTGCAATAACTGTTTTATGTATTTACAGGGTCCATCTTGCATGTCATCTAACCCAGAGATTTTGATAATCGGTATAGTTACAATTAGACTAAGCTCCAAGGGTTAGAGAGAAAGCTGCATTGGGTTCCCAGTGTTTGATCTCCTTGGAAGGAAGTCAGAAGATGCTCCTGAGAGCCCAGCTCCATCTCTGTCACTCTGCACTAAAGTTTTAATTCTATACTGTGATTTTTGCTTCTTTAGCGCTGTGTAAGATAAGTGCATACTTTTAATTAAGCAGTCCAAAGAATTTATTGAGCTCCTACTGTATGCTAGGCAGTACTGTTGGCACTGGAGGATGCTGAGTGAGGCAGACTCGTGGGGTACCAACAAGGAGTTTATAGTTAAGTGGGAAGGGGCATAGATCAGCTAAGCATGGGAGGGCACACAGACATGAAATGAGATAGCTGGGGTGCTGGAAGGTGGTGAGACAGTCAAATAGCAATGTGAGGTGGTGTCACCTCTGTTAGATAGCTGTGTGGGATATGAAGATGGTAAGAAAAGAGCCCTCAGGCTGAAGGAGATTTGTTACTTCCCCCAATGGCTCAGAAGGGCCTTGCACAGACCTTGAAAGTAGTGTAGGAACGGGCCTGTAGGATGTACTCAACCTACCCGGCTTCCTATGGTGGAAGCTCATGATGGATGCTGAGGAGCTCATGGCTTTGGCTGTTCTAGCAGCTGTGTCTTCTAGTCACAATTCTGCTTGTTGTTAAATCTGTGTGGTGTGTAAGCACATGATAACATCAAGTTTGCAAGTGTTCTAGACCCATGAAATGTCAGGCTTGGGAGTGGAGGACTGGTTAGTGCATGAAGACTGATGCTTAGAATGGCATGGTTCATCTTTTTGAAGCCACACGTGGGCCTGGGCATTCCAGGTAGAAATTGCACCGTTGCTGTAATTTCTAGTTTCTGGCCCAGATTCGTACCCTGTTGTATTTTTTAAGTTTTTTTCAAAAACTAATGTATTGCAAGGGACATACAGAAAGTTTATACAGACTTTTTATTCTGAAGTTAAAAATAAAAGTTGTATATAGTTAAAATTCTCTCTAAAATCCTCTAAGTTGACCATAAAAGTACAGCATGTGTAATTCTGCATTGAAATAATTCCAGAAAATAATTTTGTGCATCAAGTTGAGCCCTTGCGATTAGCTAAGGGAGAAGCTGTAAGAGAAATATATGTATGTATGCCAGGGTAGCACTGACATTCAGCCATAGAACCTGGAACTCATTCTGTGCCTGAGAAATATGGGTGGAAAATTTGGACACAATATTACTTGTTATTTTGTAGATGTCACTTATTATCTGTTACTCAGTGTTATGTCTTTAAATAGTAATTTTTTTTCTTGTGAGAATTTTAAGTCAGTGTTCAAATAAATAATACAGTATAGGTCACTTACTATACATGTGTTTTTGCTTTCAGTATTTTGTTATTTATTTTTGTATGAATGTGTGGGGTTGTGTGTTATTTATTTTTGTGTGTGTATCTGTGTGGGGATGTGTGTTATTTATTTTTGTGTGTATGTGTATCTATGTGTGGGGATGTGTGTGATTTATTTTTGTGTGTGTATCTGTGTGGAGATGTGTGTTATTTATTTTAGTGTGTATGTGTATCTATGTATGGGGATGTGTGTGATTTATTTTTGTGTGTATGTGTATCTGTGTGGGGATGTGTGTTATTTATTTTAGTGTGTATGTGTATATATGTGTGGGGATGTGTGTTATTTATTTTTGTGTGTATGTGTATCTATGTATGGGGATGTGTGGCCAGAGCTTACCTGGCAGGAGTTGATTCTCTCATCCCGTCCCATAGAGTCCCAGGGATTGAACTCCGGGTGTCAGACTTTCTTTACCCACTGACCCATGTCACTGGCCTTTCTTGTCGTCCTTTTGAGACAGGCCCAGGTTGTCCTGGGGTTTGGAACTGGGACTCTGCTGCCTCAGCCTTCTCAAGTGTTTCACATACACATGATTTGTGTTTTTCTGGGTGCCATTTGGAGTTGATCCATTTGGAGTTGAACAAGGACTTCTCTAGTGATAACCACAGACATTGCTAATGAGCTTTCTGACCTGTTTCTCATCTACTCTCCCAGACTGTGATAGACTCTTACATATCCCAGGCTGGCCTCACTCTCTGTGTAGCCCAGGATAGCCTTGAACTTCTGACCTTCCTGTCTCTCCCACCTGGCTGCAGAGATGACAGGTGGATATGCCAGTACATCCAGTTTATGTGATGCTGGGGACCAAACTCAGGGCTTGATGCCTTCAAGGCAGGCACTTCACCAACCAGGCTACACCCCCAGCCCAGCCTATGGCCCTTCTATGGACATTTTAGCAAATGTGAAAGGTAGCTCGGGAAATTGGGAAGGTTTCAAATGTGAGAAACCCAGGACTAAAGAAGGGGCCTGCCTGAGGATGTTATAGCTGAGTGATGATGGAAGTTACAAAATAATCCTACACTAGTTCAGAATTACATATAATAAAGGGTTATTTATTTAGGTGAGATTCACAGATCACTGTCCTAGATCACAGTCCTCTGCATGAATGGAGAACAGGAACAGAGTCTAACAGTGGGAAGCAAGAGCCAGGAGAGAGAGAGAGAGAGAGAGAGAGAGAGAGAGAGAGAGAGAGAGGAAGGAAGGACGGGAGAGAGGGAGGGAGGGAGGAAGGGAGGGGGAGAGAGAGAGCAGCATTTATAGTATAAGAGACCACGCCCA
Source organism: Dicrostonyx torquatus (assembly GCA_028555095.1). Classification (NCBI taxonomy): domain Eukaryota; kingdom Metazoa; phylum Chordata; class Mammalia; order Rodentia; family Cricetidae; genus Dicrostonyx; species Dicrostonyx torquatus. The sequence goes on along the minus strand of JAQHUG010000061.1, from coordinate 2,017,870 downwards.
AGTGGGCAGGTATCTTAAAGGGTATTAGCTGGAGGAGCAGAAGGAGCTCCCTCAGCATCTGAGAATCTAATTTGTTAAGTAGATAGCTTAAGGTTCCACGCTGACCTCCAGTTCCAGTAGATTATATAAAATAAAGTACAGCTCTAATAGATGCTTAGCAGGAACCAAGTCCCTGTTATTTCGGCATCTTTTCAGCCTGTATTCGTCTTGTATGTCCTGAAGCTATGGTATGTCCTCTATAAATAGAGATCAAATAAGAAGCGGATGAATAAGGCACAGCCCACTGTTGAAATAGGAAAGGCCGGAAAGCTTGTGCTCAAATTGGCTTTCTCTCCAATAACAGTTGTCCTCCAGCCGTTTCAAAGCTCTCTTTCAGACAACCATCTTGGAACCTTGTTTTTGTCGCTAGTAAAATGGCTGTGTTGTAACACTTGTGGGCTGTGTAGCAAGCCTTTTGTTCAGCCCCCAGCGATAACTCATAGGCTTGAACTTCCTTGTGGGAAAACAACTCTTATTGTTTAGTATTAGTAGCTCTTAGGCTGGGCAGTGTGTTTATGTGTGCGCGCACATATGTATGTTTTGAGACAGGTTTTCTCTGTGTATCCCTAACCGTCACTCTGTATGTAGACTAGGCTGTCCTGGAACTCCTCCCTGCCTTCTCCTCCTGTGTGCTGGGATTAATGGCAAGGAGATCGTATATCTTTAAAAATTCTACCAAATAAGGAATCACTAAGGAGCATGGAGGATCTGGAAAGATGACTTAGTAGTTAAGAGCACTGGCTGCTCTTCCAGAGGACCTGGGTTTGATTCCCAGCACCCACAGAATGGTTTATAACTTTCTATGATTCTGGTTCCAGAGGAATCTCTTGCCCTCTTCTGGCTTCCAAAGGCACTAGCCATGCATGTGGTGCATAGACATACATATAGTTAAAACACTCATACAAAGAAAATAAAACTAAGAAGTTGCAGGGGTATTCAAGTGATTTAAATATCCCTTCCTTAAGGTGGTACCTGCTAGTGGAAGAGAGGCATGGCAGTGGAGATGGTGGGATCTTATATGGATGTGCTGTGTGTGTCATGCACGGTCCAGAAGTACACGCTCAGGTTAAAGGTTCAGAACCATGTCATGCACAGTCCAGACGTACACGCTCAGGTTAAAGGTTCAGAACCATGTCATGCACAGTCCAGACGTACACGCTCAGGTTAAAGGTTCAGAACTATGTCATGCATGGTCCAGAAGTACACGCTCAGGTTAAAGGTTCAGAACATTTTTGGTTTATGCTGTTGAATGTTCATAACTGACTGGGTTGAGTTCTGCAAAACATAATCTTTAGAGAAAGTGAGTTTTGCACTGTACCTGAGCATTTAAAGCACCAGGTATTCTGTACCAGTGTCTTGGAAAATGTGGTGGAAAGTACTCACATTAGGGACAGCGTTCATGGGGGAGGAGCTTGGACCCCAGATGGTGATGGACTGGGGTCTCACTCCTGTAGGTGGCAAGTGTCAGAAGTGGGAAAATAGTCACATCCGCTTTGCTGGAAATCTTGTAGTCTTAACAAGGCTTATTTGTAAGAATTCTGCATTGGCATTAACCTTCCAAGACAGGTCCCACCCTCCACCCCCACCACCCCCCACCCCCCAGGAAGGGTTTCTCTGTAGCTTTGGAGCCTGTCCTGGAACTTTCTCTTGTAGACCAGGCTGGCTTCAAAGTCACAGAGATCCGCCTGCCCCTGCCTCCTGAGTGCTGGGATTAAAGGCTTGTGCCACCTCCCCTCCCTCCCCAGCCAAGATGGGCTTTTAACTGAACTTGTAAGGCAGAGTTTGTTAGAACTTGGGATGCAGTTCATGAGGTAGAGTGCTTGCTTGCCTACCGTGTTCATAGAATTTGGGTTTTGATCCTTAACTCCCTGTAAACCTGGTGTATGCCTGTAACCTCAGCCTCAGGAAGTGGAGCTACAGAAGTGGTTGGTTGCTAGAGTGAGGCTAGCCTAAGATTCATGAGATCCGGGCATCAAAAACCAAAGCGAAACCAGAGCAACTCTCAAACAACCAAGCAGCAACAATGTGGCAGGAGGAGAGAGGAAGGAGGCCCCAGAATGCCCAGAAGTGAATGGACGGTAGCTTGAGCTTGTTCTTGCCTTAAGATTGCATTTACTCATCCATTCTGACATGCAAATAATGTCTTAAGCTGTGGTCTACATAGGTAGCCTGTAATTGGATGTTTTATCTTGACCCTGTGTGTTTTGTGCTATTAGAAAGAGTGCCAGGAATTTCACTGTGTGTTCCATCTCAGGGCTTAATGGAAGCGTCAGCGTGTCTCTGTAACTGGAGCGGTGAAACCCCCGGACCCTGTGCAGCCAACTCCCATGCAAAATGTCCAAGGCCACAGGCGTTGAGACTGAAGAGGCTCTGCACCTGAGTTTTTGTTTGGTTCCAGCTCTGTATTGAGATGATTGAAGTCATTTGGATTTTTGTGTGACTTGTGTCTGCATGGGATAAGAGCACCTTTGGCGTTTCTGCCAACCAAGAATGCTGAGCCACTGGGCTTGTTCTCCGAAGCAAAGAAGGACAATCTTGCAGTGGCAATGTCCTGGTCACTTCTTGTCATGTTCCCCCAGAATGCTCTGTAGTAATCTGTTTGGAAGAACGTTTTACCAATCTTGCTGAATCAGGCAGAGCTAAGCTTACAAAACAAAGGCTACTGTCCCAAATCAAATGCAAGCTCCACCAACATGTGGAGAATGTCTAGACATTTCTGAGACAGACACACTCCTCATTCTCTCAGGTGAGGCTGCCCTGAGTTTTCTTTACTGCATTAGTGAGATAAAAGAACATTTGACAACGCTGTTAGAATACTGTGAGATAACAATTGTCTGTGTTTTAGACCCTTGAGGGTTCTTAAAAATGCATGGACTGAATCTTTGTGGTGTGTGTGTGTGTAATTTTAAGATTTAGATTCTTGTAAGGAAGATATGAACCCATTCTGTCATGCCTCTTGCACACTTACTGAAGCTCTTAGTTTAGAATTACATGAAAGGACATAATAGTGCCCCTCCCCCCAGAGAGACCAGATGAAAAGGATTATAATATGCTACAAAAATATTAGCCTGCCTGGCCCAGCCCGTGACTCATTCCTTTTAGAGTGTTCATTTTGACAGCTTTTTTGAATCACACATCAGTCGCAATGCTGGTATTTTTGGCGGGGTGCTAGACTTTACCCTAATGCTCAGGGGGGCGGCTGCCAAGACTGAACAAAGAGGACGATTTATAATTGAACCGGCTGCGTCACAAACACTTGGGTTTTTTGTTTTGTTTTTTGTTTTTTTCCTTGAGCAGAAACAGCTTTGAGAGCTAAATGATGATCTTTCCTTCACCTATCACTGGATTCCAGCTTCAGTCTGGTGGAAATTCCCCATCCTAAGTCCTCTGCTGTAGCAAGGGTCCCAGAGCTTGCTCTCAGAGCCGTCCCTCACTCTCCTCCTCTGTCTCAGGAGTCTCCGTTTCAGCTTTTGGTTGTTCTCTGTCTCAGGACTGAGCTTTCTTGTAGGTCGGTCTGCTCTCTGCTGTCGCTGCTTCCATCTCAAGGGAGACGCGGATACATAGGGTGAGCGTGGACAGGAAAATGTGGCCCTTTCTCTCGCCTTTTCGTCTCTTGCTTGCAGGCTTTCTTTCCTTCTGTTTAAACAGATCTTCAGAAGAGTCCTAGTTTCTCACAGTGTTCTATGTAGACTGTTGTTTTATGAGGAAGTCTCCCTTTGTGCTGTTTAATGATTTAAGAACTGTTGGTGTGTGCTCTGGCGCATACGCCTTCTCTTCCAAGAAGCAATCCTTCAGATTTTAGTTTCAGGGTCCCTCCCTCCCCTGTAGCACAGGCTGGCCTCAGACTTGACTGTCGCTGAGGATGTCCTTGAACTTCTCTGATTCTTTTGCCTTGACCTCACACTAGATCACAAGCACTAGCCTCCGTACCCTAACAGGATATTCTGGATGGCGTATCCCAATAGGACAGAACAGCAGGGTCAAGTTCCACGCACTACGAGTGGTGAAATGATACGAAGACCCTCAAGCTCCCCAGTCTCATTTCTTCCCCCTTTCCTTTGGAAGCAAGCTGTTCAGTTGTCACATGCCATTTCTGTGCACACATGTCGGGAATAACTTAGTTTCTGAATTTATAGCTGGGCTGTGGTAATCTATCTGAGGAATGTTTATGGGGTGCATGTGGCTAGCCCCAGCTCAGTGACTTTTGAATCATGCTCATGGAATGAATGGGCTATATATACATCGTTTAGAGTCCATTTTCATTACTCGAGGATTCGGGATTTGTCCACTTGCCTATTGAAGATTTATTTTTATTTTTAGTTGTGTGTATATCTTTGTGTCTCTTTGTGGATCTGTGCATGTCGGAGTGTAGGTGCCCAAGGAATCCCAGAAGTGCTTGTTGTTTCTCCTGGAGCTGAAATTATAGGCAGTTGTGAGCTGTCCAGTGCAAGTGTTGGGGAACCAAACGTGGCTCCTTTGCAAGAACAGTTCTGCTCTTAACTGGAGCCATCTCTCCAGTCTGATTTTGCCCATTTGCAACACCAAATCAATAGGTGTATATTCATGGACTCTACAGTGAGAAGGTTGTCACTAACCCAGATTAAAACTGTGACTGTTTCTCAGCTGCCTTGTTACAGTTTGCACTTTGTACACAAGTAGGGTTTTCACTTTTAGTGTTGTTTTTTAAATCATGTTCGTGTTTTTTGGTCAGACTATGCTTTTTTTTTTTTTTAATGTCTGTTTTTCTTTGGCATTGGGAATACGTGGAAGAGGTTGAAGGACAGCTTGCCGAAGTTGGCTCTCTGCTTCCTTATAGGTTCTGGGGATAGGACTCAGGTCATTAATCTTAGCTGCAAGTGCCTTGATTTATAACACTGTTGGTCCTGAGTTCATGAATCTACTGTGTGTTGTCTAATAAACAAATACACAAATCAGACTTATGTACTGATTTCTATATTGGCCAGTCAGTAGAGATGCTATATGGCTAGGGTTTCCTAATAGATAGTACCCAATACTATATTTTGCTTAGGGGCATTGATCTACTGTTAGATAAGACTGTGTACATGATAACTCTATAGAATGTAACCACCACAAATGACCCAAGTAGAGGGAACAATCAAAAACCCTTTAAAGTTATTCATGTGTAACATTACAATGGAGATACTTGTCTAGTTCTCCTGATGCACATAGGTCAGTTTCCAAAGGTTATATATTTAGAAATTACATTCTCATCTTCACCTGAAGTAATGGTCACTGAAATGCTTTCGTCCAATGTTGTCAAAGTAAGTGTAGTGAATCTCTCAATTCTGCACAGATCGGGGATCACATGTTAATGAATTAACATGTGATTTTTTGATGCTTCCTTGATACTAAAATTGTTTTGACAGTGAGCTATTATGCAGGAACTTATGGTGTATTTTCTGTGGTAAAATTTTGAATGTTAAAAAAATTGGTTGCTTTTCTAAGGTTTAATTATGAACAAGATGGTGTTAGGGGAAAACATTGTAATTATGGCAGACAATATTCCTTGAGTTTTACCTTTGAGCTGGGGTTGATTGGTGCATCCGTGCTTTTTCTTAGAAACATCCGAAGCAGGTGGATATTCTGCCTCTAGTTTACTGAAGTGGGAACTGAAGTACAAAGAGGCTGAGCTGCTCTTCCACAGTCACCCAGTTATTAAAGTGATGCACTCAGGAATTGGAACTTAAGCTTCCCAGCTCTCGAGCTCTTCTTGGTCTTAATCATTTTATAGCTCAGTTTGCCACTGAATTTTACGTTGCCGAAGGCTTAAGAGGTAGTTTTCTTTTCTTTTTTTGAGAACTATATAGCGGGCTGGAGAGATGGTGGCTCATCGGTTAAGAGCACTTGCTGCTCTTGCAGAGGGCCTGGGTTCACTTCCCAGCACCCACACAGTACCTCAGATCCATCTGGAACTCTTGCTCCAGGGCATCTGGTGCTCTCTTCTGACCTCCTGGGCACCAAGTATGCACATGGTGCATAGACATACATGTAGGCAAAATACTCACACATAAAAAAAAATTAAAAAATTAAAAATATTTATAATGAAATAATCTAATGAACTTGGGAGATCAAGTCGCAGGTAGTAAGTGTGGAGATGATTTTATTTACCCCCCTTTTTTGGTAAAGCCAAGAACAGTGGTGAGAAAAGACACATAAAAGCCTGTCTTCACCTGGGTCTTGGTTGCCCAGCCATTCTTTGGTTTGGTTCGGCTGATGCTCGATATCTAGCAGTTTCCTACAGAGTAGAATCTGGAAGGAACTTCTTTTCTTTGTATTCTGCCTGTCCTTATTTGCTCAAGTAGGAGCTGACTTCTACAAGAGTTGAGTTCATAACCTCTGTCATCTTTTAAGGGCTTTTCCAGTGTGAATGCTTCATATGTATTTCTCAGGACAGTACAAAGGTATTTTCACAGTGTCCCTTACGGTGCGGTAGAGTGGGATGTGGGTTCATCTCTGTGACTCTCTAGCACAGTTAATAGCTTTACTACTCTCTCTGTGAAG
>JAQHUG010000061.1:1980075-2006784 GCA_028555095.1 Dicrostonyx torquatus | reverse complement strand
GGGTGCTCCTTACTGTCTTGCGCCTCAGAGCTTACGCAGTCTGCTTTCTTTCTTTCTTTTTTGTTTTTTTTTTTTAAAGATTTATTTATTTATATACAGTATCCTGCCTGTAGGTCAGAAGAAGGCACCAGATCTCATTATAGGTGGTTGTGAGCCACCACGTGGTTGCTGGGAATTGAACTCAGGACCTCTGGAAGAGCAGTCAGTGCTCTTAACCGCTGAGCCATCTCTCCAGCCCCAACAGTCTGCTTTCTTATACTATCCAGGACAATGGGCCTAGGGTGGCATCATCCCCATTGGGCTGGGCCCTCTCACAGCATCATTAACCAAGAAAAAGCCCTACAGACTTGTCTAGAGGCAATCAGATGGAGACATTGTCTCAATTGAGGTTCAATTTTTCAGATAACTCTGACTTGTATCGAGTTGACAAAAAAGCTAGGTAGGACAAGAATCAAGCGTCAAACTCAGGATCTACCACATGCTACAGAGTTGTTCTTCTACTAGGTTCTATTCTAAGTGATATACATGCATTCATCTTTAGTTATTTTAAAGAGAGCCCCAAATACATGGATGTATTAAACAGACGGCTGCAGGAGTAAATCAACAGGGAGTGTTGGCAATCTTGTCCTCTGACTTCCTTGTCTCTCCCTTGCTCATTGTCCTGATGTTAGCCAGAGAGCCAGGGTTTTAAACTAAAACATTCACAAGCCATAAAATATATCTTAAACCAGTCTAGTGCACCAAGAGCAAATTTGGCAGAGTCTCTGAGGCAATTCTACGACTAGTGTTTCCAATAAATTAATTTATTTAGATATACTGTGGGTTCTTTTCCTGGCAAAATGGTAAATTGTGCAACCAGAGACCAACCCAGATCTTGGGATTAGCCTATGTCTTTGATCGTAAGGAAGTGAGTTTCCTCAGCGGTGTTTCTGCTTAGTATCCAAAGTCAAGTTAGCTTTGTTAAAGACAGTTTTTAAGAAGTGATTTTAATTTTTTTCATTTATATGTATGTGTGTGTATATAGCACATGTGTATGAGTGCTGCCTGTGGAGGCCAGAAAAAGTGTTGGATCCCCTGGAGCTGGGAGCCACTTGATATGGTGCTAGGAACTGAACTCTGGTCTTCTAGAAGAGCAGCAAGTGAGTCCAATCCCTCAAAGTTTTTATTGGGTTGTTTGCTGTTTCAGTGCTGAGAGTTCAGTATTTTTGCCTACAATGGGGAAAATTTATTAACAAAACCTGTTCTTGCCTGCATCTTTTCTTCCCATTTTTTTAAACCCAGAAACTTGAAATAATATCTTTCTTATGTCGAGGATTCATGAAATTGAGATACAAGATGGAGAAAATGTGTTTTTGAAGACTTTTTCATCTATTTTTGGTATTGTTGACCTAGTCTGTGCCAGATAATTGATGTGTGATTTATTCATTCAGTGAGGTTTTACTGGAGATCATGCAGGGCTGGGTCTAGTGTTGGAATGCACAGAGATGAAGAAACAAGATTCTCGTGCAGTAAGTTGGCAACAATAATAGTTCTCAAATGTGGGGCCAGAGACGGTGTATGTGCCCTGGGCACAGAATATGACAAGGAATTAGAAAAGAAACGAACAAAACATGATCTCTTGGATTGGGGGAAACAAATGCAGTGAGTTGGCTCTGGAGGAGAGGCGGGAACCACTCGGGGAAGGCATCTCCAGAAAGGCACAGCATTGTGTCGTGGGGCTGACAGTGCATGTGCCTAGCAGAATGAAGTGACTAGAAGTGACAAGAGAAAAACATGATCACACTTAGTTTTAGAAATGTTATCTGGAAACAATTGTAGGGTCACTTGTGGTGGATAAAGACAGCACTGGAAAGCACATTGTGGGCTGGAGATGTAGACCAGCTGGCCAAGTGCTTGCCTTGTATGTGTGAAACCCTGGGTACCATCCTTAGCACCACGTAGACTGGTCATGGTAGTGTAAACCTGCACTCTCCACACTCTGGAGGTGGTGATGGGAGGTCATCTTTCACTGCATATCCAGTCTGAGGCCAGTGTTGATACTCACAGGTGTGAAAATTAATGCACAGCTTCTGAAGTTACTCATAGGTTATCAAAGGTTCAGAGCCCTTCTTCTGTGTAGTGGTGCAGAAGAAAGGGTAACTCTCACTAACCCCATGTTTTCCAGACCCAAGGAACACGGGAGATGAATGATATAGTCAGTACACTCACTTTTCCATTAGGTCATGGAGGTTAAGATCAGCCCCATTTTGGAGGTAGAGGGATTTCTGCATCAGACTAGAGGCAGTGTATTTCCCTGTTGTGTTTGCTAAACATATTTTCTGCTGATGTTGCACTAAACATGGTGATATATACTTGGGTAGATATACACAAAGATAAATGTTAACCTTGGCAGTTTCACAGAAAATGTGTCCTGGTTTAACGTGCTCCTAGCAACGTGATTTTTTATATATATATATATATATATACACACACATATACATATATATATGTATGTATGTATCTCAGATTGATTTTCAACTCAATATATAGCTGAGGATGGCCTTGAACTTCTGATCCTCCTGTCTAGTTTGTGTAGTGCTTGGGGAATGAACCCGGGGCCTGATGCATGGTAGGCAAGCACTGTACTGACTGAGCTACAGGTACCCCAGCCCTCTAGCAGTGGTTTCATTTTGCTTGTTTAGTGTAAGGGGCTACCGTCTCTCTTGTGTTTTCAGTCGTGACTTTAGGTCTTTTTATGTTCCTATTCTTCAAGTGGAAGTGTGATTAACTGCTGCAGATAACTCAGAACAAGGGTGGGAAAAATGTGGATTAAAGAGGTGTGCTGGCCAGTTTTGCCAGCTCAGCACAAACTAAGAGATACTCTCAATTGAGAAAATGCCTTCATAAGGTCGGCACGTTGACAAGCTTGTATGCATTTTCTTAATGATGTGGGGGATTTGGGTGGTCCTTGGTGTGTAAGAAAGCAGATTGAAGCCGGGTGGTGGTGGCGCATGCCTTTAATCCCAGCACTCGGGAGGCAGAGGCAGGCGGATCTCTGTGAGTTCGAGACCATCCTGGTCTACAAGAGCTAGTTCCAGGACAAGCTCCAAAGCCACAGAGAAACCCTTTCTTGAAAAACCAAAAAAAAAAAAAAAAAAAAAAAAACCAAACAGAAAGTAGATTGAGCAGGCCAGGAAGCAGCACTTCTCTCTCCTTGGCTTCAGTTCCTGCCTCCAGATCCCTTCCCTGTTTGAGTTCCTGCCCTGACTTCCCTCACTGAGGGTCTGTGATACGGAACTGTAAGCTGAAAGGCTCACTTTCCCCCCACAAGTTGTTTATTACAGGAACAGAAACCCTAAGACAAAAAATTGGAACCAAATTGGGAGGTATTGCTGTGATGGACCTGACTCTATTTTGGGGACGGTTGTAGAAGGATTTGGAGCTTCGGGCTGGAAAAGCTATTGTGTGCTCAGAACTCAGTAGGAGGTCCTATGGGAATTTGTTGATAATGTTGAGCACAGAGTAGATCATGGAGACCTGGCTTGTGAAGTTTCAGAGGGAAGTTTGAGAGTCCCTCAAAGAATCTGTTGGGGGCATTTGATATTTTGATATCAAACATTGTGTTTGGCCAGCAAGTAGAGCAAGCCAGTAAGCAGCACTCCTCTGTAGCCTGTGCTTCTGTTCCTGCCTTCAGGTCGCTGTGCCGATTTCCTTCCTGACTCTTTAATGATGGGCTGTGGCCTGAGTTTTAAGCTGGAACAAATCCTTTCTTCCCCAAGTTGCATTTGGCTGTGGTGTAGTGTTACACTAATAGAAACCCTCACTAAGACGAGAGGAGCCAGTTCCTGTGCTCCGATGCCTCGGTCTGGAAAGGTTCCTTATTCCAGGTGATGCGGTTTTTAGTAGTAACTTGCATCAGAGGACTCACCTGGAGAATTCCATGAATCTCCAATAGCTAGCTCTGGTAATTTGTAAAACAGGTTGGAAGGGCTTGTGAAATCAGGCTGCCTTCCTGTATGAGGTCATCTCATCTTACCTCTTCTCACCTGTGTGAAAACCACACCTCAGGGCTCCAGGAAGCTGACTGTACCTGGTTCAAAGAGATTTTGTTCTCTGGTATGTATCAGTCATTTCTCAGGGTTCTTTGTGATTGCATCTCAAGCTCATCATTGAGGGAGCTTGTTAGCATCTGCTAATTTCCTAATCAATGCAGGTGAGGGCGAGGGTCCTTGGCTCGACTGTTGCTGTTCACTGGAGCTGATCTGCACAGTGCACCATCACTTAGCTCCGAGGTCTAATTCCTTTTGCAAATGTGGTCCTAGGACAAGGAACATCGGCACCCCCTTGCTACATATTAGACCTGCAGATTGTCTTTCTTGCTCTTGGCCTACAGAATCAACCTACATATTAACAAGAACTCCTAAGTGTTGCATATGTGTGTTGGCATCTGAGGCTTATTAGTTTCTCAGTTATTGTCAGTGGAGCTCACGAACCCACTTTGCTGAAATCCAGTTTGCTTCCCAATCAGAGGTGTTGGGGAAGCAGATGGGTCTGCTCACCATCTTTCATGTGTAGATTTTCACAGAATTGAAGATAACTGTAGATGCTTCTTAGCTTCTTTTTTTTAAAGCTTCAAGACTAACTTATAGAATCTCTTTTGTCATAAGAGGTTATCTTTATTTATATAGATTTAAATTTTTTTATTATTTTTGTTTATTTGTATGTGTGTGCCTGCATGAATGTATGTGCACCATGTACATTTAGGTGCCCATGGAGACCAGAGGGTGTTGGGTTCCCTGGAACTGGAATTACAGGCAGCTGTGAGCCTCCTAATGTGAGTGCAGGGAACCTGGATCCCGTGTGTGTGTGTGTGTGTGTGTGTGTGTGTGTGTGTGTGTGTTTGCGTGTGTGCACACGTGTGCTACCGAGCACGGGTAGAGAATAGAAGACTCAACCACGCCAGTTCTGGGGATTGAATGTATGTTATCAGACTTGACAGCAAGTGTCTGTACCTACTGTGCCATCTTGTTTACCTGAGATTTTATTTTTTTAGCTTTTTATTTTATTATGCTCCCTGTTTCCTAGTTGACTTAAAAATATATAAAATCATTGCTGGCAAATGCCTGTGTTCTAGTAGAGTTCAGAGACTGAGGGAAAATTGATTTTTGCAAGTTTTTGGACAGACTGATCTAAACAGACCTGATTAAAAAACAAAAAACAGGTCAAACTATATTGTGAGACCCCAGCTCAAAATTTAGAAAAAGAAATAAAGAAAGAGAGAAAGACAATAGAACTGGGATTTTATTTCAGTGATAAATGTTCACCTAGCATGCACAGAGCCCTGGGTTCAGTGCTGAAAATCGGAAATGGGCAAAATATACATTTAATTTCTGCCCTTTAAACAAACATCTTACTATGTGTTTTCTATTTCTCTTAAGATATAATTCTATTTCTCTTTATATATAATTATTTCTGTTTCATTTTGAAAGGCTATATTTTAGGCAGTGAATATAGAAGAAGCTGAATTTTCATTGCTAGAACTGCATGCACACAAAGGCTCGACTCTTTCTGGCTGCTTCTGAAGGGTCCGCACCACAGTGACTGGAGTGGGAAGGAGAAGGGATGAGGCTGATAACCCAAGCAAAGGGACCGAAAGAGCCGATTGTTTTTGACTTGGGGTTACGTAGAAGAGAAGCCGCTGAAGAATTAATGTTTATTTTCCCTCCTAAATTTCAAGTGTCAGAATTTTTAGCTACCTCTTGTTTATGCAGGAAGTTCATTTTGGTAACGATGTAGTAACAGCCCCAAAGTTGCATTTCCTGTGCACGATTTATTCTGGATATTTGGCAGTTTGGCCTAAGTGTCGGTGCTGAATGAGCTGAGCCTTAGTTTTCTGCAGTAGAAGATCCACTTGGGAAAGGGAAGGTCGTCCAGGTGGTATCACTAAGAGGGATTTAAAAGACTTACTACCCCTTCCCCCAAAGAAAGTGTTTCAGTTGTGTAGTTTGGAACATTAAGAGTTTGAGAAGCCTTGGGAAGGTCAGCATTTCCTGTGTTCAGTTGCCACAAATAGAGAGGACAATAGGTGTTTAATTTCGTAACTCTTAAATTAACACGGAATTGAAGGGTCAGCATTACCTGGCTGGGTTGCAATTTAATGAATACAAAGGGTATCTTTATCTTAAATCAAATTATTACTTTTGTAAGCAGTGTGGTTGATTGGCACGAGAGTCTGGTAGGGAATAAATTCCAGTCTACTTACCTTCAACACAGTTTTCATTGTTTCAAAATGAGTGCTTGTTGTCCTTTTTAAAAAAATATTCCACGTTATTGATTGTATTTCTATTAGTATTCAAAATGTGTGAGCCGGGTGAGATGTCAGGTGAAGAAGGTGGAGGCTGGTTGTGCAAACATTGCACGCTGATTGTCTGGGCCACCGACACATGCAATTCAGCCCTCCAAGACTGGACATGTAGGTAATTAAAATGAAAGCATTTCTTTCTTTCCCAAGGCAGGCACTTGGGGCCTGACTTCGTGTGAAAGAATGCACGGATGTGGAAATAAGGGCCTCAGGATTGTTCTGCAAGCTTCTGCTGTCCTCTCTAAGCAGTCATTGCTCCGATTCTTTCTCCTTGTTTCTCTCCAACTTCAAACTCAACATCTGAGGAAATAAAAATCATTAATAAATACATGCCAATGATATGAGGTTTGTAATGAGTGGACTGATGGCTTGCTGGCGTAAGTACCGCACCATGGGATTTGACAGTAGTGTTTAGCTCCTTCCTGGTGTATTATGTGTGGAGGCCAGGGGAGGGAGGAGATGTTAGAAACACAGGACTTTACTGACATTAACAAGGAAAAGTTCTGATGAGGAAGGATTGCTTGTGAGCACAAGGTTAGAGATTCCGTGGTCCTGGAATCCGGTAGTCCACTGTCAGTGCCACCCAGTACATGGCTCTGGGGAGCACCTTCCAAGTTTCTGACTGATTACCTCTTCTGTTACCACATTGGGAAAAGATCGAAAGATGGGGTCCTTTTAGCTGGGTGCAGATTCCACTCACAAAGGCTATAGTTTCAAGACTTAGTTTCCCTCCCAAGGCCTCATCTCTCAAAGCATCACATTGGAGGCTAGAATTTCCTTCCTTCTTGACACAGGATTTCCACTATGCCACTCAGACTGGCTTCAAGACTGAAGATCCTTCTGCCTCAATCTCCCAGTCAGCAGCAGCCTGAGTGGAAGTAGAGACACCATAGCCCCACACTACTGCCTGTGTCCATCTGAGTGGAAGTAGAGACACCATAGCCCCACACTACTGCCTGTGGCCATCTGAGTGGAAATAGAGACACCATAGCCCCATACTACTGCCCGTGTCGTCCGTCTGAGTGGAAGTAGAGACACCATAGCCCCACACTACTGCCCGTGTCCGTCTGAGTGGAAGTAGAGACACCATAGCCCCACACTACTGCCTGTGGCCATCTGAGTGGAAGTAGAGACATCATTTCCACACATTACTGCTCATGGCAGTCTGAGTTCTTTTCAGGGCCCTCCAGTCAGGTAGGTGAGGCTCAAAATTTTGGCTACACGGCAGAAAATTTTGGGATGAGTCAGTCTGAAGCAGAGTTGGTGTTTATTAAGAAAAGATTTTAAGGCTGGGTGTGGTGACATCTGTCTGTAATCGCAGCATTTGGGAGGTAGAAGCCTGGGGGAGATCAGGTCCAGGTCCAGGTCGTGCTTAGTTATATAGGGAGTTCAAGGCCAGTTTAGGCTACCGCAGACCTTATTTCCAAAATCAAAACAAAATGAAACAAACAAGAACATTGATGTGAATGAGGATGTTAAGAAGACACAGGGATGGAGGGCAGAATACACTTAAAGGGGGGATGGGATTTGCAAGAGAGCTGCAGTTAAGTATTAACAGTAGCTGCATATGGGGGCTGCAGAGATGGCTCAGCTGTTAAGAGCACTGGCTGTTCTTCTGGAGAAGTTGGAAACCAAATGGTAGCTCACAGCTGTTTGGAACTCCAGACCCATGGGACCCAACTCCCTTTTCTGACCTCCAAGGGCTCCAGGCATGTACACAGTACACAGACATATATGCAGGCAGAACACTCCTATATTTAAAATAAATAGATATAAAAATTAATAAGAAGAATCAGTCAAGAACTTTTTAAATGGGTATATGAAATCACAGGGTGATTTTTGAGGTGCACAGACAGGACTAAGGTTGATAATACAAACTCATAAGTCAGAGGGTCAAAAGACTAACAGTAGCCACATGCGATAGCAGATTTGGTTGTGACATTCACATCCATGGGAAGAGCGAACCTTATTGAAGAATTGCTTCCATCAGATTGACCAATGGCTTATGAACATGCCTGAGGAGCATTTTCTTGATGGACAATTAGTGGAGGAGGGCCTAGCCTACTCTGCTGGGTGGTATAAGGAGCAAGGTGACCAGAAACAAGAGCAAGACAGTAAGCAGCGTTCTTCTTTCAAGCTCCTGTCTTGAGTTCCTTCCTGCCTTGTTATCTGTTTATGGGGGACTGCAACCGGTAAGCCATTTCTTTCCTGATTGGTTTTGGTCAGTGTTTTTATCACAGTAGAAAGCTTTTCTAGTTAGGGTTACTATTGCTATGATGAAACACCGTGACCGAGAGTGTCCTAGTTAGGGTTCGTATTGCTGTGAAGAGCCGGCAATTCTCATATCGAGGAAAGCATTTCAGTGATTCAGTCCGTCATCGTCATGGCGGAACATGGCAGCATGCAGGCAGACACGGTGCTGGAGAAGTGGCTGAGAGTTCTACTTCTTGATCTGTAGGCAGCAGAAAAAGACTGTGTGTCACACGTACATGTTTAAATGCTTCTAGGCTATGTACACAGCATGTAAGACCTCAAAACTCATCCCCACAGTGACACAGTTCCTCCAACAAGGCCACACTTCCCAATACTGCCACTCTGTATGGACCAGGCATTCACTTGAGTCTGTGGGGGCCATACCTATTCCAGCCACCGCAAAAAGCAAGCTGGGAAGGGAAGAGTTTATGTGGCTTACACTTCTACATCACAGTTCATCATTGAAGGTAATCAGGACAGGAACTATAACAGAGTGGGAACCTGGAGGCCAGAGCTGATGCAGAGGCCATGGAGGAGTGTGCTTGCTGGCTTGCTTCCCCTGGCTTGCTCAGCTTGCTGTCTTATAGAACCATGACCACCAGCCCAGGGATGGAACCACCCGCAATGGGCTGGGCCCTCCCCCGTCCCTCTCCCCCCCCTCCCCCACAAATGGCTAATTAAGAAAATACATTACAGGCTTGCTTACAGCTCCATGTTATGGAGGCATTTTCTTAATTGAGGTTCCCTCCTCTCAGATGACTTTAGCTGACACAAAACTAGCCAGCACAAAGGCAATTAGGATACCATATCATTCTTCTGAAGTAATGTTATTGAAAGGACTTTTTATGTGGGTGTGTGGGGGTATTGAGGAGTGAAACTAGACTTGACCCATGGTAGACAGGTCCTTAGCACTGAGTTGCATCTTTAGCTCATCACGCTTTTTTTTTTTTAAACTGTAATATAGGCTTATCCACAGGTGCTAGGAGAAAGAGAGGTGCTCAGAGGAAAGTATAATATACCCAAGACTATGGTATAGGTTTTTCTGAGAGAGTTGCATCTAAGATTTGCCCAAGTGTGGTTACCTCTTTTTATTTTGAGACAGCAGTTTACTGAGTTCCTCAGGCTGCTCTTAAACTCTTTCAGTAGCACAGGCTTGGGAGTCCTTCTTCCTCAGCTCTCCAAATAGCTGCGATTTCAGGCTTGCTACACAAGATCTGGCTTTTAAAAAAAGTCCGTCAGGATAGGGGCTGGAGAGATGGCTCGGTTCAGAGCACTGATCACTCTGGGAGAGGACTTGGGTTTGATTCCCATCACCCACAGGTTGTCTCACAGCTACCCATAACTGCTGTTCCGAAGGATCCAGTGTCCTCTTCTGACCTCCAAGGGTACCAGGGTGCACATAGTGCACAGATATTCATGGAAGCAAAACACTCATGCTTATAAAATAAACTTAAAACTTAAAAAGAGTCTATTAAATAAAATTTTAAAAAATATGTTTATGAACTCAGGGTGGTTCCTGAGTCGTATTGACAATGACTACAGTTGATAAGACAAAAACTGGTATGTCAGAAGCATGAAAGGATTCAAATGCAGGGCATAAGGGAATGAAGTTGTGTGTTTTGACTGTAAACAAGGTTCTTGATCTTTGTTGTGAGACTGTTGGAAAATTACAGGGTTCCAGTGAGGAGGGAGTTAAAATTAAGCCCCATACGCTTTGGCCTTAGGCTTCTTCACCACTGCAGTCACCTGATTTGCTATCCCTATAAAAACAGGGGTTGTCTGTAGACAGGCAGTTTTCAAAGAATGTTTTGTGAGTTATGTCAGCATGCTTAACTCTTAAGTTGGAGTCTTAGGTCAGTCTCCTGGGTAAGGGCCCCTTTCCCTTGCTCTGTCCCCTTAATTTTCTCTTTCTTTAACCCATGTTGTTGGGGTTATTAGCCGTAGCCAGTGCCGTCATACCAGCAAAGACTGGGCTTTTTCAACACAGGAAAAGGACAGGTACAGAAATACAATCCCTTGTGTCCCTTCAAATGACACATGCTTTTTTAGTATTGGGCTGTACTATATTGATTGAACCATTGGAGTCATGTTTTCTGAGATAACTTCCAGCCTCTATTGGCCAAGGTAGCTGATTTAAATGCTAGAGGCTTTGAGGGAAGAGTTGAAGAAGTGAGGTAGCTGATTTAAATGCTAGAGGCTTTGAGGGAAGAGTTGAAGAAGTGATCCGCGTCGCTTAACCACAGAAGGAACTATGTTAAAATCATTGAAATAGGAGATGCTGCCCTCATTCTCTGGGGTTTGCACGAATCAGGCCATGTATATGAGTTATCCACTGATGTGTAACCCAGTGGTTGACACCAGTCACTGTTTCTGTGGGTCAGTTCAGCCACAGGTCCTGTCATGAGGTTGAAGTTAGTCATGAAGCCTCGGCTGCACGGGATGATTTCTTTCAGATGTGTTTTCTGGTCATGGTTGGGACGTGGCCACTGCCTGTTGACTGTGGGCCTCAATGCCTTTCCACAAGTGTTTCCACAGACTACTTTCATGTTAATATAGCATGGCAGCTGAGTTTCCCTAGAGTGAGCACTCAGAAGTAGCAAGATGGATACTGTCTAGTGGTTCCCAATCTTCCTAATGCTGCAACTCTTTAATACAGTTTCTCATGCTGTGGTGACCCCCAACCATAAAATTATTTTGCTGCTACTTCATAACTCTGATTTTGCTACTGTTGTGAGTCATAATGTAAATATCTGATATGCAGATCTTAAGTGACCCCCGTGAAAGGGTCCCCCAAAGCCATGTAGCTAGACCCCCAGGTTGAGAACCACACTGGTCTAGGAAGTCCCGCACTGTCACCATGTGGTACTCAGTAACTCAGAGAGGTCATGATTGACTGTGAAAGATGACCACACAAAAGTATGAGGACCATTAGGATGGGGTCGCAGGATGAGATCTGCGGCGCCAGCTTTCATTAGAGCCCTTGATTCTTTTTTTTCTGAAATGCCTTGCTTCTATCGTTAACTTACCCGGCGTTAATTCTTAGCTCACAAATGGAGGATAGTGTATGGGAGAAGAACCATCTAATCGGTGGGGCGTAATCATCCATCTCAGGGTGAGGACTTTGCTGTCGAGAATGGAAATGTGTTAGTTAATACAGATGTGAGTATGGATTGGCGGGTGTTACAGAGTGCTGAGTGCATGCTGCAGGGAGGAGAGTTATGATGGTCCACCTGAGCCGTGTGATCTAACCTGTGTCAGATTTGTGGTTCAGTGTGCTCGTGATGCGAAGATTGCTTTGGGCAAGTTGGTCACTAGTCATTCTCTTTGTGGTTAATTGGGAATTGTGGGTCATTTGTTTATTCTAGTTTGACTTGGGGCTCTCTGGGAGAGTGCTCCTCACTGCATTTGACACAGGGCTCATGATGGTAATCTCACCCATCCAACGGCTTTGGGGTACTTTTTGCATGTAAGTAGAGAGCCTTTACCATGCTTGGCCCACTGTTTTGATGAAGGCCGTGAACTTCCCTTTTGTACTTTAACCTTGGAAAAACCTCCCTGGCCTGACCTTGGACTCAGAACTACTCTGTTTCTCTGGTTGGAGGAAGATCTGCTGTTTAATACCAATAACAGGCAAGTGCCTCTCCCCTTGGTGGATTGCTAGTAATTAAGGCCTGCATTCCTGTAATCTGAGAACAGTGGCTTCCTCTCATTTCATTGAGACTATTTTAGTGCTTTTCCTCTTTCCGTGGGCTGATAAAATTTGAAGGAAGAAGCCAGCGCTTCTTTGGAAGTAAGGAGGGGCTCAGAACTTCGCGGAGATGAACCCTGGAAGAGTGTCTGTGGGATAGCTCCAACATAAAAAGCTCAAACAGGCCTGGACCCAAGTCGCCAATGAGTGTGCTAATGCCAACCTTAAAACAAACAAGTTGTATGACTTGGACTGTGTGTTGACTTCCTGTATCAATGTCCTCATCCATAAAAGATGTAAAGTTATCTCGATGGTCCATCTATGCCTCGAAAATTCTTCTAAAGATTTCCATTGCCCTTGTAAATGGTGAGAAATGTCTTGAGATTAGTCAAGGGTGATCCCCCCCCTTTTCCAAAGAGGGTTTTTTTGAGTAGTCCTGGAACCCACTTTGTACACCAGGGTGGCCTGGAATGAGATCTGCCTGTTCTCTTTTGTCTTTCAAGTGCTGGAATTAGAGGAGTATGCTGCCACCCCCCTACAGGGGCGATTCTTAAATTTAGTGTTTTGAAGGTTCTACCTGAAGTTGTTTGGCTACTTTGAGGCAGTGGAGAAGTGTGGTGATCCCTTATGGATTGTGTGGTTACAGAAAAGTTTCTCTGTGAATACTTGGGGAAGGTTTAGTTGGTGTTGGAGTGTGGATGGAAGATTAGAACCAGGGAGAACTGGGTGAGATTGTACACATTGGCTTTTAGGAGACTGATAACTGGCTGCTGGTTCATTTTTGAAGAGGTCCCAATCCCTGTGTGCAGAGTAATTCCTTTGTGCCCAGAACCACACTGCATTTCACCTTATAACTGCACCACTTACGTTTGGTAATTAGGAACGAGTGTTAAGTTTAATTCAGACAAGGAAGGATTCTTGAGGCTTTTGGCTGTCCCTCCTCCCCACCACATTTAATTTTATGCTGTACTCTCTGCGGATCATCTAGACTCTCTTGTATGCCTAAGACTTGACTTCCTTTTCTATGACTTTGAGATGATCTTGACTGTTCTTTTAGTTTTCAATAATAGTCCGTTTGTGAAGCCTTAAGCTGAATTTAGAGAAGGGTTCTTGAAAAACCCACCGTTTGACTTTCTTAGCAGTTGAGATGCACCTCAAATAGGTTACATCCATTTATCTGCTATGCTTATCTTAGGGGGAAACTCCTTTATTGAAGTCTAATTAACTTTGATTACATTTAGAACACGTTTGTATGCAGGTGCATGCCATGGCACTCATGGGGTAGCAGAAGGTTTTCAGGAGTTCTTTCCTTCCTTCTCCTGTGGGTCTTAGGGGAGACCATAAACGGCATTTGCAGCAAGTACTTTTACCCACTGCACCATCTCAGACCTGAAATAGAGTTAAATAGTCTAGATTTCATGACTGTTAGGATTGTGTAATATTTTGGTTGCAAAAACAGGATACGACTATCACTTATTTTGATCTCCAGCACTTGTGCTGTTTTGGTCAGACAGTAACTTGACAGCCGTAGATAAATGAATGCTCGCTCGTCTTCTGTCAGTTGCAGATACTGAATCTGGAAAACGCTGTGTCAGGTGACTTTCCGTGGCGGTCTGTGTAATGAGCAGATAATTGGAATCAAAACTGGAATTATTTTTTAAGGTAGGTTCTGAGGTGTGTGCTAGGTTTTACGTTTCTTTTATCTTTGGCCATTCTTGAACTCAGCTGAGCAGGGCTACTCTGAGTAGCCTCTTCATTTTTTTTCTTTCTTCTTCTGTTTTTCAAGACAAGGTTTTTCTGTGTAGTCCTGGCTGTCCTAGAACTCTGAGATCCACCCACCTGTGCTTCTCCACACCTGGTTTTCTAAGCATTCTTGCATAGAGTTTTTGCTGAAGTGTTTTCTTTGCATCTCACTTGGTGTTTAGCCAAGGCTCCCAGGGCAGAGAACCTCCCAGGACCACATGACCTTCCCTTAGGAGGGAGGAGTGATCCTCTGGAGTCATGAAGCGTCTTTCCTCTTCACTGGATCAGCTGACCTGAGGAACGGAAAAAAGGAGGTTGAGTCAGGGTTCTGAGGAAGGAGAAAGTTCAAGGGTGCCCTGAATCGTATGTACTCCCTTGCACTGTGACCTCCAGACGCTAGGGATGACTCAGCGGCCATTGGCTGTGCTGAGCTCTGCTTTTGGCTGCTGTCGGCCTACAGGCGGCTCTGGTGTTTTAAAGGTAGTGACATCGTAAGAATGCTGAGGAAGGAAGCTGTCATCACTGTCTTGGAAAGGAGGGGGGCTGCCTGTGCCTGGTCAGGCTCCAGTTAACTTCCAATATCCTTGGCAGAGATCACTGGAAGCTGCAAACTTTGAGGCAGGTGGCCGAGCACTTCAGCCAGAGATTGAGGGTGACAGCTCTTAAGAGGGGCTCCACTCAAAGGATGTGATGTGACTGTATTGAAGTACCGGAGCTGTGGAGTTCTGGGCTAGAATTCTGATGTTCTCTTCTCTGTAGAGTTAGAGCTGAGGTTGGCCTCCAAGTGTCTGAGGGTGATCTTGACCTGACACTCTTGCTTCTACTTTGCAGGTGCTGGCTTACCAGGTGCATTGTTCCTCATCTGACCTCAAAGTCACTCAGTTGGGATCATAGAGATAAATCGTGAGGGTAAACTATGACAGCGGTTATAAAGAACCCCTCACAGAGCCTAACATATTGTAGACTATTTATTATTAATTTCCTTTCTCATGTGCTTCACTGCTGATTTTCTAGGCAAATTACCATTTCTGAATGAGATTTGGAGACAGAGCCACCTAACTGATAACTAACTCGGTGTTTATTTGACCTTGGTCAGGGAGTCTTCATTAGCTCCTGAAGGTCCTTGTTAGTATTAAAATTCTTAGATAAGCATTAGAAAGAGAGAGAGAGAGAGAGAGAGAGAGAGAGAGAGAGAGAGAGAGAGAGAGAAGATCTGGCTGTGTAGTCCAGTCTGTCACACAGCCAGTCTGTCTTTGCAGTTACTTCTGGAAGGGCTGTATATCCACCCACACCCTAATGCAGACACAGAAATCCATTTAGTGTGTATGTGTAAATGAGGCCAGCTCACAGGGTTGGAGTCTCTCTTACCATGAGAGTCCCAGGTATCTAACTCAGCCATTAAGCCTGGCAGCAAAGCACCTTTCTCCTGCTGAACCATTTTACTTTTTGGCTGGTTCCATTTGGATATAAGTAATTGCGTATTTGTGATATGTATTTTGTTTCATGTTTAACTTTTGTTCTCTGCATTTTATACTCAGGCCACTGTATTAACAGCCAGGATATGGGTGGCTTTAACACATCCCGTATCCACTTCTTGCTTCCTTGTTTGTTTGGAATGTCTGTGTGAGCTGCTGAGCATGCAGAAGCCATCACAGTGGCTTCTGCCCAGGGGCACTTGTGTATTGAATGGGGACAATAATCTATGGCTTGCTGCCTGGTTGCTTTGTTGGTGGATTTAGTAGATGCTTAGTATGAAATGCTGTGTAGACATGCTTGCTGCCTGAGCACATTACTGGTGTCGTTTTAACAAGCTAGCAGGAAGTGTGGGCCATGAGCAAAAGTCTTCACAGAATGAGTTTTCCGGAGGGATTTTTCAAGCGTGGTAAAAGGTGTGTCTTAAAGCACGTGATTTAGGAGAAGCCTTCCAGGTGCTGGAAGGGATGACCATAGAAGGACTGGAGTGGCTTTAAAATAACAAGACAACACAAAGGGCGGTAGAGAAAAAGGAGAGCAAAAAGAGAGCCTGCCTCTGTCTTTTCAGATGCTGTCATATAGGGCTGATGCTGAGGAGGGGCTGGTTTTAGAGACTGGTGGTATTTTGTGGGTAGATGCAGGGTGTCTAATGCATAAGGCAGGGGCCAAAGAGATCAGAAACCAGGCGCCACATTAGGCCAATATTGGCATGTGGGAACCAGTGAGGCACAGTGACAGCATGGTGTTGGCTTGTTGGTCACTTGGTTTGCATAATCCATTTGCAGTCCCTTTCAAAACTGGTAGTTTGTGGCGAAGCAGATTTCTTATGTAAATATTTTTGATTGGTTTATGGTGAAGCAAATTTTTGATTTAACTTCTTTTGAATGGTGTGTGTGTGTGTGTGTGTGTGTGTGTGTGTGTGTGTGTCTGCATACTTGAGCATGTGCAGGTTGGAGACTATCTTGTGGGAATTGGTTCTGTCCTTCCACCATGTGGGGCCCAGGGATGAAATTCCATTTGTCATCCTTTATGGCAAGAACCCTCACCTGCTGCGCCTTCACGGGAGCTCCCCAAAGTTCTTTTCATGCTGTGTTGTTTTATTTAACAGCTCTCAGAAATCGGGGTTGTCCAAATAGTTCAGTGTTTTAAGTAAAATGGCATATCAGAGTGTTGAAATTATTCTGCGTTATTTAGGTCTTGGTCCTTTCAAGTTGTTTTTAAGTTTGGCGGTACCGTATATTTTTTATGAGTTTTTCTGTTACTCCTTCTTAGCCTTTAAACAGAAGTACATTTTGCAGTAGTGTCTGTAGGATGTTGCACATCAGCTGTGTGAATGCTCTTGCGGGCAACGCAGGGCTGGGTCAGTGCTGTACCACAGGCAGGAGAAAAGCCACTGGGAACCTAGATACTTGGGAGAATTGCTGGGGTTTCTGACTTGGTAGTTTTCAACTGACTTTTATAAAGAGATAATGAGTCAGACACATGGATGTGGCAATGATGTGGAGGTAGGGTAGAGCATTGCTTTAAGGACCCGCTCTTACCTGACCCTGTTTGTCTTACACGCTATCATTCTGCGTAATAGCATTAAGATTGAGAGTTAGAAAGGTTGTGGCTGGAAATTTAGTGACTTTATACAGGTAAATTATAAGCGTAGATCCGCCAAGATGAAGGATGGGCCTACACTGGGTATGTAATCCTACCACTTGAGGTGTGGAGGCAGGAGGACCATGAGTCTAAATCCTTTCTGGGCCAAATATTGAGACACTGTCTCCAAATGAAATGGGTCTAGATATAGGCAAATTTGTGAGTGTAACCTGTTCCCAGTGCCTCCTCCTCAGTATGCTCCTATCTAATTAGTAGCATTTACTATCTATTTTGTTTTGGCTTTACCTTTTTGAAACATGGTTTTGTTATGTATCCAAGGCTGACCTCAAACTCAGGAATCCTGGAGTAGAGGCCTGCACCACCACACCCCTGTCATTTCTACTTTTACCATTACTCTATCTGGTGGTAAGCGAGGTGGCTATCTCCTGCTGTACTTCAGCGTCCAGGAACTCGGTTCATCTTTGTCTCTCTGCCCTGCACAGAATCCGATACCTAGAAAGCATTCAGTAAATAGTGACTTAATGGACAAAACATTTGTTGTGCAAAGTGGTACAAATGTATTTGAGTGAAAGCCTGTGGTTTCCTTAGGCAAAGTTGGAAAGCTTTGCCCACTGAAATTCTGAGTAAAAAGTGAAACAACTGTCTCTGATCTTTGTTCAGGACAGCACTATTGTAACCATGCAAGGCCAGCCAGATGAAGTGACTTCTTGTAAGTTTCAGAGGCCTTTGTAACTGTAACAAATGCCACAGTCCTGGGGAAGTTATCATGGAGTTGAAGGAGTCACTTGTTCTACACACCTGGTCTCTCTCAGCCTTCCTGCTCTGTTCTTGTTCTCCCCTTTGCAGAGAATACCCTCTGCCTCCTTGCCAGTGACTGACCTGTCCTTTATCCTTTCTTTCCTTTCCTTTCCTTTTTCCTTCCCTTTCCTTTTCCCTTTTTCTTTTCCTTTCTTTCCTTTCCTTTCTTTCCTTTCCTTTCTTTCCTTTCCTTTTACCCCTTTCCTTTCCTTTTCTTTCCCTTACTTCCTTTTTTATCTTTCTTTTTTTTCTGTGACCTTCCCTCCTTTGCTCCTTCCTTCCCTCCCTCTCTCCCTTTCTCCCTCTCTCCCTCCTTCCTTCCCTCCCTCTCTTCCTGTCTTTTGAGGCAGGGTTTCTCCATATAACAGTCCTAGCTGTTCTGGAGCTTGCTCTGTAGACTAGGCTGACCTCAAACTCAGAGATCCTCCTGCCTCTGCCTCCCAATGCTGGGATTAAAGGCATGCACCCCCCCCACTTGTGACTTTCGTAATTGGAGATTTGAGATTATATAACCACTTCTAGCTAATCTCAGTGTATAATTAACACCTGAAGCAGCCGGGGAGTGTTCTTGTTTCTGTTATATACTCCTTGTCGATATGCAGGGCATGGTGTCTGCTGAGTGAGGCTATGTTACAGTGAAACTGCCCTAGCTAAAGAAGATCAAGTGACGTCACAGCCAAGAATATTGGCTTTATCAGCTATTAACTGCAATTATGATGGGTTTTTAAACTGAACTTTAATTTTCTCCTAAATAGGATGAGGTCTTAGCATGATTAAGACAGAAAAACGTGGATAATGTCTCCCAGCTCTTACCAGATGCCTAATGAGCGGTTTCCTTCTCTTTGTTGCAAATGTCATAAAGCGAGGCTTGTCTTGAGATCAGGGCTTACTAATTTCCTCAGGTAGCATTCAAGAATATTGATTGCTATCTACTTGTCACCTCAGTGTGACGACAACACCTGTCTCATTGCAGTTGCTGTGAGAGTTATTGAAGGACTCAGTCTCCTCTTAGATTTTAGTGTACAAAAGATAGGTTACCTGGGAAGTAGGAATAATTATGAGAACAGGAGGCTTTGAAAATCTCCTCCGTGGCACTTTGGAATCCTCTTCCTTTGGTGTCTGGAACATTCCTGAGTAGAGGAGCCTGTGACATCACACTCACACATATGACATCACACTCATACATGTGTCATCACACTCATCTGTGATATCGTGTGTGATTTGCATACCCTCACATGTCATATCATGTGTGATAGCACACTCACACACTCTGGCCTTGTGTTCACTTTCAGAAGGAAAGCCAGGTCTCCTGGGGGTGCTCTCTGCCGGCAGCTGTGAACTTTTAGTAGCTTTGGTCACAGCAGAGAACTTACCAGAAGTCGGAACAAAATATGTCTTATTGTTCTTGTGAGTGTGTCACACAAGTGGCAGCCTTTGTTCTGGACTATAAGATGACCATTTAAGAACTGTCTTACAATCGATCTTCTTGGGTTTCTATATTGAGCACTATTGCTGTGACAGTTTTTTGTTTTTAATTTTTTTAAGAATATTTTTATTCTTTGAAAATTTCCTGTATGCACAGTGTCTTGATCATGCCTACCTTCACTGCCCCCTCAGAGTTCCCCCAGAAATTCCATCTCATTTTCCTCTTAAATTCATGTCCTTCTTTTATAATTATTTATTTATTAAATCCACCAAGTCTAGGTAGTTCAGCCCATATATATGCACATGGGCATTGCCATCTACCAGTGCATAGGGGACGCACCAGTGGACACACTTCAAAAGAAAATGGCTCGTTCTCCCTCTAGCAGCCACCAGCTGCCAGCATCTCCCAGCTAGGGCTGGGACCTCAGGGCCCTTCCCTCTCTTTCCTTATTATTATTAGTAGCAGTAGTGAGTGTGCATGGCGTGGAAGAGGGGTACATGTGCCATGGTGCAGTGTGGAGGACGGAGGGCTACTTTGTAGAGTCAGTTCTGTCTTCCCTTCCCTAGAAATCCAGGTCGCTTGGTTTTTGTCTGATGAGCCATTTTGCATTCCCTGATGTGGCAATTTAAGAAAGTAATGAAAATAACATAGTAGTCCTTTATGTTTGCCACTTTAAGAAACAGCAACATTTCTTATTAGTTAGCAGGAAAATAGCAAAATGTGTCCTTAAATACCAGTGCTAGCCACTTTGTTCACACGTGCTTCTGGAAATGACTCACGCTTAAGATTGTGACTCCATCAATAGCATGTATTTGTTTGTTTGTGGGCAGACACACACTACAGAGTGGATATGGAGAACAGAGGACAGCTCGTGAGAGTCACTTCCCACCTTCTACCTGGTATCAGATCAAACGTAGCAGCAAGCCCCTTCCCTTGCTGAGCCCTGCCACATGCCTGTGA
This sequence comes from Dicrostonyx torquatus, assembly GCA_028555095.1. Classification (NCBI taxonomy): domain Eukaryota; kingdom Metazoa; phylum Chordata; class Mammalia; order Rodentia; family Cricetidae; genus Dicrostonyx; species Dicrostonyx torquatus. Next base: position 1,986,498 of record JAQHUG010000061.1, on the reverse strand, counting down.
CTATGTTTTTTGTGTTGTGTGAATGGGGGGCAGTTTCCATGCCAAGCATCTGTGCTCTCTGCTTCTGTGGACGTGCAGAACCCAGGGTGGAAGGGGCTGTCTGAAGAGAGTACGCCTTTGCTCCTCTGCATGTCCTGATTAGCCTGGACTTTCTTCTTAGAAGTCTCTGGGGGACCTTTCTGATCCTCTGCAGTGCTTTTGAGGTACATACCTTCATAGCATGTACAAAGCCCTGGGTTTGATCCCCAGCACTGCGTACAGCCGGGAAGCTGATGTAGAAGAATCGGAAGTACAGGGTCATCCTCAGAGAGTTTTTGATGCCAGCAAGACTCATTTCAGACACAGGACCCCTGTGGCCATCAGATCTGACTTTGGTCCTTTGAGTCTGTGTGTCTACTGTTTTTTCAATATTTCTAGTCCTAAGATAGCCAAAGTCTTCACATTTTATCAGCCTTAGAAAGTGGATCAATCACTTTCTTCTTGGTTTCCTTCTTGTAGCCCTTTGTCAGGCACTTGTTTGAGGGGGGACCACCAGGATGCTCTTGGGTACCACCAGAGACCTCTTGGGTCCAGCCAAAACAGTGTGCCAGAGAGAAGTCCCAGCAGTTAAGAGCACTGGCTACTTTTCCAGATTCCTGGGGTTCGATTCCCAGCACCCCCACTGAGGCTGACAGTCTCTAACTCCATTTCCAGAGGGTCCAGTACCCTCTTCTGGCCCCTTGGGAACTGTTTGCATATCTAGCACAGATTTACAAGCAGGCCAAACACCAATACACATAAAAATAAATAAATCTTAAATTTAAAAAGCTGAGACAGTTTTAAAAAAAATCTTAATCTTGCAATTAATTAATCTACACTTACATGTATGTGTGTATGCCTGAATTAGCTCCTGTGTACCCCAGGCCATGCAGAGGACAGAAGAGGCTGTTAATCTCCTCACACTGGAGTAATGGATTTTTGTCAATTGCCACATGCGTGCTGGGAACTGAACCTAGGCCCTCTGCAAGAGCTGCTTTTCATGGCTGAGCAATCTCTCTAGGCTTTGGTTTTTATTTATTTTTATTTTTTAAAGCAGGGAACATGGAAGGCTGTGGTCTCTGCCTATCTGGGCAACCGGTTCAGTGAGCCCTGTAATCCAGAGCGAGGGGTGGGATTACTTCTGCTGTGCTCTTTCTGTTCATGTCTCTCTCTTAAAAGAATTGACAGTGACCCTTGGACAAGGAAGCAAGTGTTTGGTGCTAAGAACACACAGGGCACAAGACACAGTGTCTAAATGAGACTGAGCGATATGCTCTTAACCTTAGCTGGCAGGTCTCCTCTCTTCCAGGGAGTATAGAAGCTATGTGAGCTCAGACCAGAGAACTCTTTTTTCTTCTTCTTCCAGAGATTTCACAAGTATGCGTCCAATAAAAGCAATTTGAAAATCAAAAACTACAGAATTCTTTCATTTGGGAGCACCTTGCTGAGATCTGTGGCGGTGGCTGACACTGTGCCATAATCAGAACCATGCCCTGTGAATGTGCAGTACATTGTTAGATCAGATGGTCACAGAATGTTTGCTGTCCTCGAGTATGTTTCCTGGGGGGGGGGGATTCCTTGGTGGCGGGGGTAGGCGGTGCAGTGAGGGTGGGGACGGGGTGAGGGGAAGGCAAAGGCAGATCTTTGTGCATGAAGAGTTGTGCTCAACTGATTGGCCTCTGAAGAAGCTTACCATAGACATTTGAATTTATTGGTTATTTCTATTACTTGAGGTTTTAGTTCATGTGCTTTGTGGTTTTCTTCATGAAGTTTTTATTTCAGCGGCTTCCAGGAACTATTTAAATGCTTGCTCTGAATGACTTAAATTGTATTCCTAGGGTGTAGATTGCCTTCAGGTGATTGCTTTCGCTGCATGACGGTGTCTTTCCGGGCTGGCTGCCCAGCTACAAAGATTGTGAGCAGTGTCCTGACCCCCCCCCCCATCCTCCTGGACGTGGGACCTCGGTCTTGGTAGCATCACTGCCTCGCAGACAGCATCTGTGCTTCCACAGCTCAAAAGCACAGAAGTCCAGGTGTCCAACTTCCTTTGAGAGATAAATGAGAGTTAAAAAATGCTCTGTTGCTATGGGAGGCATGGCCGTTGGGAGGGAAATACCACCACGTGGAGATTATTCCCAGCACCACCGATACAGAGTGCCATGGCATTTCCGCATGTCCCAGTGAATGTGAGAAGGGAGGAGCAGAGTCCTGTCCTGTATTCTGATTTTGTGTGTGAGCTTGACTCTGGATGGGTTAAGTTAGAGTGTGGTTTCGACTTTGTCTCCCACAGAGCCTCTCTAAGGACCCTGATGATTTCCTTACGTCTCTCTTAGATGAGCGTCATATATTTGAAGGGAATATCTGCATTTGCACGCCATAGTTGATATGTGCATTGCCCTCTTCCCTGGGTCAGGCCCTTGCATGTACTGGAGCTCGGTCACTCATTCTCTAATATAACTGGTGCTTTAGGCTTTGCTTTTTCATCAGATCCTGGTGCTAGTTATTTGATTTGATTTTTATTATTTTATTTTATTTTTTAGGTTTGTTGGCAATTTCCATTTCCTCTGTAGGACTTTCAGCACCCTTCCTTTCACCGTCCATTTTATTTTATATCATTGTGCTTGGAGCTAAGGAATTTACTGCTTGGGGATTTTTTTTTAATTGATTCTTTGTGAATGTCTCATCATGTATCCCGATCCCATTCATCTTGTCCCTTCGTATCTGCCCACTGTCCTTGCAGCCTTCTTCCCAAAATACAATAAAGTTTAAAAGAAAATAAAAAAAAACAAAAACAAAACCAGAAACAACTAAGCTAGCATACAAAAACCAAACAATCAAACAAAAAATGGCCTGAGAGCTGCAGTGTGACACAGTGAGTCACGAAGTATACCTTTTAGTCCATCCATCTTTCCTTGTTACGTTCATTGCCATCAGTTGTTCATTGGTTTGGCTTGAGGCCTCTGCTTCTGCTACTCCCTCCATGCTAGGGCCTCAATGGAACTCCTCTTGGATATCCTGTTTGTTGTGTTGTGTCATGGAGATTCTGCCATTTGAATCTGCAGGTCCGGCTTCACATGCTTCAGCAGTTCGTAGATGAGGAGGGTACCAACTCATAGCCCTGTTCTGGGCCTGGGTGGTAGCTGGATTGGTTAGCCTGCTCTAATACCCTCAGTAGTGCTCACCCACACTCACTCCACTGGGGCCAGATGTTTGCCCAGGTGAGGTGCAAAGCCTGTGGGACATTTTCTGTTCACCTGGATAATCTCAGAAACAAGTTATCCTAAGTCAGAGATTTTCCATTCTCTTACCCATTGGAAGCAATTATTCATCATAGTCTGATTAAATAGTAGAAGTCAGATAAAGTAGATCCTGCCTTGACAATGTGTGTAATTCCTTTCAGCAGTAGCTACAGAAAACCTTGGCTGATTTTGAAGATGAATGCACTCACTCAGTTTTTTATCTTCCCTTCTGCATTCTCCACTGCACGGTCCCCCAAGCTTGAGAAATGTGATGGGGTAGAAGGAGACAGCAAAGAAGACTGATTTAAGAGATGCTCCCTGAAAATAGCTTGTCTAGGATCGAGCTTCTGGGAAAGTAAGGGCACCTCATCGCTTGTAGGTGGTAGACAAGTGCTTGCTATAGATGAAAAGGCCTGGGTTAACACAGATAAGTGTAGTCTTCACTCCCTGTCAAGGAAACTTCCCTAACAGATGGACACCACAATAGAAAAAAACCAACCCAAATGCAGAGTTGTGGCGCCCAGTCTCAATAGATACATCTGTAAAACAGCTCTTATGTCTACGGCTCAAGGGAACACTGTGGGAGAGGGGCTGGAACGATTCTAAGAGCCAGAGAAGTCAGGAAGTTTGCTGTGAGATTGTATCTTCTCCAAACATCAGAGACTACATCCATAAAGTCTCACCAGCGTGACCACCCAAATGTGAACTGAGCCGTGACCATGCTGTCATAGGAACATGTGTATATGCAAATGTGTATGTACACGCAGTAACAATTATTGAAAAAAGAGGCGATGGATTTGAAGGAGAGTGGGAAGGAGGTTGGTATATGAGAAGGTTTTGAGGGAGGAAAGAGAAGGGAGAAATGTAACTAAATTATTTTCTCAAATGAATTCAAAAAGAAAGGGTGTGGGTTAAATCCTGAAGTCTGAGTTGTTCATGTAGTCTGCTGTTTGGAAGTGTAGGTGTTCTACTTGAGCAGCCACGCTGGGCCCAGAGTGGTTTATCTTGTTCTTGCTGGGCGATTGCCCCTCCTAGACTCTTTTGTAATGACAGGTAATAGCCCATGGTCTTGCTTTGTAGTAGGGTTTTGATAGATGTTTGTTAAATTTAATTGGTCGGTGACTTAGGAAGTAGTGACGTAGGATTACATTAAGCCTTCTTTGTTGTTGTCATTGATATCTATTATTCACTTACAGAACACAAAATTTTTATTTTTTTCTAAAAGTCCATAAAGTGTAAAAGTGATCGATGGAGCATGCCTACGGGAGGATGAGCGTGCCTGAGTATTCCCTTCCCACCACGCACGCATGCACACGTAGTAGCTGAGCCTTTGACTTTCAACTCCTGTGGTTGCTTTAAAAATTTTAATGGAAGCTATCAAAGCAGGAGGCAACACACTAAAAAGGCTCCTTTGCTCTGAAAGGAGGCGTGGTCAAGCCCAGTGGGAGAGCTCCTGCCTAGTCTGAACAGGGACCAGCCTGGGTGTCATTCTCAGCTGCCCCACCCCCATACACACACACACACACACACACACACATACACACACACACACACACACACACACACACACACACACACACACACACACACACACACACACACAAGAAGAGAGATAAAAGTTTCCTGAGCCCAGTGGCAGCTTACATATTTCTAGGAATACCTCGGTGGTAGGTTCCCTCCCAGGCTCTCAGCTTTTCATCTTGACAGCATGCGGTTGCCCTCTGTGGCTCAGCTGGCTTTGAATTTACAGTCTTCCTGTGGCAACTCCCTGAAATTGAGATGACATGAATGTTGCCACCATGCCTGGTTCAAAAAGAGATTCTTCTGTATTTGATTTTTATTCAGTGCTTATCTGCCTAATAAACTCGGTGTTGTTGACCGTCATAGTAAATCCAGGTGTTATAATTTTTGCTAGCCTTCCCTGTCAGTACCCTGTCCCTTTAAGAGATAATCTCTGCCCACTCCCAATCTCCCCCTTCCCACCAAGGCAAACTGGTCTCTGCTCTGTCCCCCTTTCTCTCTTCTCTTGAAGAGGCAGCTTTCCATCTCTCTTCCCCTTCTCCTTTTCTTTCTCCTCTTTCCTCTCTCTCTGTCCCTCTATTTTTCTCTTACCTCCCACCTCCTACTCTCCTGTTCCCTCCCAATACCCACCAAATAAACTCTCCATACCCAAGCTCTCTCTGCATAGAGTATTTGTCTGTCCCTTACCCACCGCAGCCCCCCACTTGCCATGGGACCTGCCAGGGTCACTGGTGCCGCAGATCATAATTACCAGGGATCTTTAATTTTCTCGATGCCTACAGGTGCAGGGACTGTTCTAGCATTCCAGGACCCACCTGGACATTTCATTAAAGACACTCAAGGGTGTGATTTCCTTGTTGTTCTTCAGTTCAAATAGTTGGGACCTTCCCTTCAAAGTCATCTTTGCAGTTTGCCCTCAAGCCTCGGTCCTTTTGCAACAGTGAGTTTGCACATTTTGTGTTCATGTTTTAGGGCTTTTGGATGAATGTTGCTTGTCCTGGTGGGAACTAGGCGAATATAAGAATCAGTCAGGGGGCTGGAGAGATGGCTCAGTGGTTAAGAGCACTGACTGCTCTTCCAGAGGACTGGGGTTCAATTCCCAGCACCCACATGGCAGCTCACAACTGTCTGAAGATCCAGTTGCAGGAAATCTGACACCTTCACATCAATGCACATAAAATAAAGTTAAATAAACCATAAAAATATTAAAAAAAAAAAAGAATCAGTCAGTACCTGCTTTATCAGCTCTTCATGGAAAACAGAAATCCTTAAAAATTATTGTGGCCTTTATTCTCTGCGTCCTGGTCCTGGTTTAGAGATGGAAAAAGTAACGGAGCTGAGAGCTCCAAGGAGAGAAATGCTGTGCCAAAGTGAGCAAGGATCAAAAGAGGCATTTCTGCTGTGGTCTGTCTGAATTAGAGGGCTATCGAGAGTCACAGCTCTTTGAGTGCTTTGTGTTTGGAGTGTTGATTTTTAAAGCCATCCCAAGGTCTTCCTATCTGTCTAGGGGCTGGCCCTTTTGTAAAGTAAGGTTTAGCTGAAGCTTCCTTAGAATCAGGTTGTCAAGTGTTGAACAATCCTGGGATGGTCAGATTGCCCTTCTCTGTCTCTAGGCTTCTCATTTCCAGAGCCCATAACTTTTTTT
>JAQHUG010000061.1:1910701-1979185 GCA_028555095.1 Dicrostonyx torquatus | reverse complement strand
TGACTCTGCTTCACCTGGTAAAATTTACTCATATTCTTAACTTTGCTATCTCCTGGGTTCATTTGCTTGGCTACTGTTGGGGTCCAGTGCTAGCCCGGACCATAAATTATTTCTCTGGACCAGACCCCAACATAAACTATCTCTCTCTGGACCGGCTTGGAGGTACGGGAATAAAGACACAACTCACATGGCTTTATCGGGAGGGAAATTCTCAAGTGATCCCTCATGAAGACCTGAGTTCACATCCTGGAGAATTCCTTGCTTTATTCTCCAAACAGCCTTATATATCAAAACATAAACTGAGGGGGAAATTCATTAGCATTCTGTTTCCTAGGTAACCAGGTGAATGGCTTTTAGTCATGTCCACATCTACCTGTGTCTGCTCTGTCACGTCTTCCTGGTCAGTATGCTGGCTCAGTCACGTAGGCTTGAATTAGCATCTCTATTCAGGTATCCTCCAAATTATAGAGAAGGAGCAAAACAACATCCTGACCGTTTGTTAGGCAGGGACAGCCTGTCTGGAAGGTTATGTGACTACTTCAGGTGTGGCCTGTGGCTTTAGAGCCTAGCTGCCTTACCATATAGAAATATGGGCCTACAGGCTACCAATCTTCCTACTATCTAAAAGAATGAATTCATATGTGTGTGTATTTTAATTTTATATGTAAGAGTGTTTGCCTGAATGTATGTATTTGTACCACGTGTATGTAACACTCACTGAAATTAGAAGAGGAAGTGGATCACTCAGAACTGGAGTGAAACAATTTTGAGCTGCCATGTGGGTCCTTGGAATGAACTTGGGTCCTGAGCAAGAGCAGTCAGTTCTCTTAACTGCTGAGCCAGCCCCTGAGAGTTAATTCTCTACTTTGAATTTACTATATTATCTCCATATGTCTTAAAGGAAGGTCCCTACCTAATCAAAGTGGTAGCTTTCCCTAATATCATGATTGTATCCAAACACTATGGAAAATATTTTCTTTTACTAGAAGTTTGACTTTAGACTCCTGGTCTCTCATCTCCTTTTGTCAGAGTTCTGTTTGCAGCTAACAGAGCCGCACAGGCCCTGACTTATTGGATGAGTTGGAGTGGAATTACTTCAGGCTCTGACCACTCTGCACAATGGGGGAGGTGTTGGGTGATTGGGAGGATGGGCTGTTATTAGTTTCCCACTCCAGTCTTGGTCTGGCTTGTGCTGCTGTAACAGAAACTTAAGCCCAGGTAATATCGAGAGCCAATTATTTCTCTTTTCCTACATATAGAGCTGCGAGAATCCATGATCAAGTCACCGCCCATTTGATCTAGTGAGGTCTTTTGTTGTTGAAGTTGTACATGGCAGAAGCAAAGTCCCCCTCCCGTTTCTTTTTCTCTTTCTTTTTACTTTTTGAGACAGAGTTGACCTGTCTGTGTCCCAGACTGACTCTAAATTCTCTGTGTAACCAAGGATGGCCAGAGACCTTGAATCTTCCTGCTTCTACATCCTAAGTTGTTGAGCAGACAGGTGAGATCCACCAAATCTGTCTTCTGTGGCCCTGGGAATTGAACCCAGGGCCCCTTGCTTCCTAGGCAAGCACTTTACCAACTGAGCCACAGCCTCATCTACCAAAAAGGGTTTAATTTGTTGACAGGGCCACCAGAATTTTCTTCCCTGATGTTTGACCACAGCCAGGACAGCACTGAGTATTGACTACTCCAAAAAAGCTTTCCCAATTTGATAGGCCGAAGAGGTTAATTTGGTATGAAAGTGAACGTTTTCTACCATATTAACAGCTATAGTTTCCTTCCACGTGTTTAAGTCTCCCTTAGGCCTTTCTGGTTTATGTATTTTTCAGACATAGTCTTGCTCTGAAGTTCATAGTCCCCTTGCCTTTGTCTCCTTAGTGCCAGGAATACAGGAGTACAGTCCAGCACCTGGCTGGCAAAACTGGTATGTGCTCAGGACAGAAGAACCCAGGACTTCTATGTCAAGCACACTGGCTATGGGGCCATCCCCAAGTCCTTCTGTTGCTTTTCATATGCATCGGCCATAGGCATTATTGAGTGTGAGTTGGCCACCTTTGTCTGTAAAAGGCCAAACAGTAAATATTTTAGGCCTGGTATACATACAGCCTCATTTGCAGCCACTTGGCTCTGTTAATTAGGATGAAATAAGAAAAGGAATGAGAATGAATTTTATTAAGTTTCTATATGTCCTGGGATATTATGCTTCTATTTTTTTGTCAGTCATTTAAGAAATTAGTCTTGGCTGACTATGGTGATACATGCTTATGATGCGAATTCCAGTATTCCAAGTTCAGGGTCAGCCAGGCCACATCCTGAGAATCTCTCAAAATGAGCTAACATGAAGCTAGGCCCAATGTCAGAGACCTGTAGACCTAGCAGCTGGGGATGGGGGAGGTAGGAGCATCATAGATTCAACTCACTCTGGGTTACAGAGTGAGTTCAAGGCCTGCTTGTGTGACTTAGAGGTTTTGTATGAAGTTGAAAAGTAAAAACAAGTCCAGGGATACAGTTCAGTGGTAGAGTACTTGCCTACGCATGTAGAAACTCCTGGACTCGATTCCTCCTCTCTCTCTCTCTCTCTCTCTCTCTCACACACACACACACACACACACACAGTATGAAATCTGGCAGCAGGCCACACTGGCTAGCAGGTCATAGTTTGCTGACTTTTAGACAATGACTGCGTTTGTTTCACCTGGTTTTCCCATTTACCTTTTAGATTTGTCTCTTAGGCCTGCAAAAGTTTAAATTTATGATATAGCCCAAATTTAAATTTATTGCATTTTTTTCATGATTTTTAAAGTTAGAACATTTTTACTGATGGTTAAATCCAAAAATACACAATTTAGTTTTAGCTTTGGAGACATTTTCTGAAGAATTAGATGTTATTCCTTGGGAGTTTATTTTGGTGTGTAGTGTGATTTGATACCTAAATTTAATATTTTTCCTAGTAGAGATCCAGTTTCGGGTTGTGTCTAAGTGTTCCCAGATAGTCCTGGGACCTCCAGATGTACATTGGGGTCTTGGATCTCAGTCTTGCCTCGTGTTAATTTCTTATTTATTTATTTATTTTGAGACATGGTTTTTCTGTAGATTTGAATCCTATTCTGGAACTAGCTCTTGTAAAGCAGGCTGGCCTCAAACTCACAGAGATCCGCTTGTTTCTGCCTCCCGAGTGCTGAGATTAAAGGTATGTGCCACCACTGCCTGGCAGTTTCTCTTTTTCTGTATGTGGGAGATATGTGCTGACATATGACTAAGTTTTTCTTGGTTCTTTCTAGCTGCTTGGCATGGTTTTTCAAGGACAGTGAGTTGGAACTCCTGTAGGCCTGATAGACATGTGTAGAAATAATTATCTTAAAAATTATTTATGAAACCCTGTCTCGAAAAACCAAAAAAATTATTTATATAGCTGTTTCATTTTAAAATATTAGAAAATAAAAATTGGTATGTGTGTCTTCGATAAGGTTTCTATTACTCTGAAGAGACCATGACCGCAGCAACTCTTATAAAACACTTAATTGGGGTGGCTCACTTACAGTTTCAGAGGTTCAGGCTGTTATCATCATGGTGGGGAACATGGGGGTGTGCAGCAGCTATGGTGCTGGCTACATCTTCATCAGAAGGCAACAGGAAGTGGACTGAGGGTCACATTGAACAAAACTTGAGCAAGAGAGACCTCAAAGCCTGCCCCCACAGTGACATACTTCCTCCAACAAGGCCACAGCTTCTAATAGTACCACTCCATTTGGGGACCATTTTCTTTCAAACCACCTGTGGGGGGGGGTAGGGGGAGGGAGAGGGTAAGAGAGGGAGGGAAGGAAGGGGCTTGTATGGAGGTTAGAGGACAACATTGTAGAGTCTGTCTCTCTTTTCATCTTTGCCTGTTTTCTAGGGATTGAACTCAGGTCATCAGGTTTGATGACAAGGACCTTTATCTGCTTAGCTATCTTGTCAGCCCTTACACTTAAAATATACATTTTTTTTTTTAATTTTTAAGTAAAGAATGACAACCATATTCTGTTGGTAAAGAAACTATGTGCAGTTAATAATACATTTTACAACATCAGTCAGGCATGGTGGCAGGAAAATCATTGTAAGTTCAAAACTAGCCTGGGCTACAGAGTGAAACTCTAGCTCAGAAATAAGCCAATATGACCATTAGGACAGTTTATTGCTTGTGTAGAGGACTCCACATCGGTTCACAGCACCTGTGGGCCCTCACCTCACCTATGATCCCAGTGCCAGGGATCTGTCACTCTCTCTGGACGCAGAGATCTCCTGCATGCACGGGGTGCATAGTAAGTCCCACAGGCAAACACATATGCAAGTCAATCACAGCCGTTTAAACTAGGAACTCTGGAAACCACAAAAAAAAAAAAATGGTTTCCTCCCTGTCTTTGGAATATATCATATCTTAAATTTATATGTATAATAACTTTTCTATGATAGTAACTCTGTAACCCTTTGCAAGAATTAATTATTTGTACCAGAGGCATGCTGAACTGATTTAAATTATGATTTGAGAATAAACCTGTTGAGCCTTCATCTCCAAAGCTAGGTTTTGAGGGGTGGCCTTCCCATCTGGCTTCAGTCATGTCTGCTCTCAGCTCAGCTGATGATAAAGAACGCCTGTAGTGCTTGTGTTTCCTGATATCACCAAAAATTGCTCTAGCCGAATTACCATGCAAATATTTTGATTTAAAATTTGCAACCCGTGTCTGTGTAGCTAGACTACAGTGGTATACTTAGAGATTTTAACACCTCTTCCCAGTATGGATTTGGAGAAAAGTAGTAATGAGTTAAAAAAAAAATCAACAGGCTCACAGGAGATGAGAGGACAATGTGGAATTCTTGAATTCTTCTTTGGAGGCCAAATTTATTTTTATAAGCCTTTACCAGAATACTGTTTGTTCTTGGGATAATTGGCTTGGGCTTTGTCTTTGTCTTTCAAATGAGCTTCAGCCAAAGACCAGTTAGAGATGAATAGGAGAAATGAAATAGGGAAATTAAGAAAATGGATATTTTTTCTTTTAAAATGAGAATAAAAGTCATGTGGGGTCTTTTATTTTTCAAATAATTTTTCAGAGCCCCTGCCTATTAGTGGAAAGGTTCTGCTTAAGCATTGTCACTACAGAGAGTGGGTAGGATTCTGAAGTCCTTAATGTGGTTCTACAAATGTCAGTCTTGCCGTTTAATCATGGCACTTCTGCAGAAATGAACCTCCGCGCCCACATTTCTCCGCTTTCTCTCATTTCTTTTCATGTCTTAGATGTAGACTAAGCATTTGAACAGCCCCTGCTAAGTGTTTCCACATTGGAAAACTGTAAGAACTTGGCTGGATAGAATTGTGATTTTTATAGGAGGGAATTATTTTTCCTTAGCTGCATCAGAAGCCGCCCACTATATTTGCTATCTGAACCTACATGGCTTGGGAAAACAAAACAAAGAAAAAGAACCCAAACAGGAATGAGAGTAGTTGCTCAGGGAACAGATCATTTCTTCATCTAATGCAGTGAGCAACATTGTCATTGGTCAGCCATTGTTGCAGGCCCTGCAGACTGAGGAATCCCAGGCTCCTGGCAGCCTCTCTCACTTTGGAAGATAACGTGTATCTAGAGGATCACAGGCCCTGGCCATAGGTGGGGCCTGAATAGGGATACATTTCAGTACCCTTGAAAGTGTTTTGGAATCTAAACATTTTATTTTCTTGTCTAGTTAACAAGAATGGCTTCATTTTAGTCTGATTTAACTCTTATGTTTTATTGAAAATTTCTAGGCTTTTCTTCAAGGAAGATTTAAAAAAAAAACTGGGAAATTACTTTTTGTGTAGACATTCTTGTCTTACATTCCTGCTTGTGATATTTTTACTTGGCGTTGGGAGTAACAGTTAATACAAGACTGTTACTTAAATGCATCAGCTAAAAACAAAAACCCAAGACCCATAAAAGCCAAAACCTAGAGCAAAACATGCCTGTAGTTCATGGGGTAAGCATGCCCCTTCTCCGTTATTTTAGAAGTTCTTTAAGGGACTATCTTGCTTAATGAATCACAAGACACTTTTGTGTGGGACACTTTTGGCAAATTCGCTATTCTATGAATTTATAGACTAAATAATAAATATATTACTCCTTTGGTTCATACAGAACATGTTGTACTCCTTTAAAAATCACAATTAATGTTATTGTAAAATTGACTAATGGGAAATGACATATCAGGGTTATCTGTGTCTTAGAATTACTGTTGCTCTGTTTGAGGATGTTAGAGTTGATCCATACAGGAAGGAAAACTTGAAAGAAACCTTTTTTTGTTTCCTCCATTAATAAATGGGGTAACTTTGATTTGAAGGACTGAAAATCACAAAGGCAGATGGTTGGTTTGCAAGGAAACCAGATGGGCAAGATGTTGGAAAATTTAGCATAAATATCTGGACAAGTCAGATCTTTGTTCCTTTATGTTTTGGATCTGTTAGAAAGTAATTGGTTGGGCTGGAGAGATGGCTCAGTGGTTAAGAGCATTGCCTGCTCTTCCAAAGGTTCTGAGTTAAATTCCCAGCAACCCCCTGGTGGCTCACAACCATCTGTAATGAGGTCTGGTGTCCTCTTCTGGCCTGCAGACATACACACAGACAGAATATTGTATACATAATAAATAAATAAATATTTTAAAAAAGAAAGTAATTGGTTTTGGAATATCACAATTATCTACTGGAACTGTTTATGTACCTTCCAAAAAATTAAAAGGAAAAAATTTAATTGTCTGGTATGATATAGGAAAATAAAGTGAGACATAGTTAAAGTGATACTGTAGTTGGTGAATGTCAGGGAACTTCCTGGTGAAAGCATTGCATGTGTGCTTGCACGTGTGGATGAGTATGCATGCATGTATATATTTTGACTTTTGTTTCCTTCTCTCTGTTACATCCAGTTCTTCCAAGAGAAGTGGATACAGGCCAATCATAGTGGTGCATGGCTGTAATGCTAACACTTGGGAACTGCGGCAGAAGGATCTCAAATTCAAGGCCTACACAGTTGAGCTAATGAGAGCCTGTCTCAGAGTCCAAAAAAAAAAAAAAAGACCATGAAAAAGGCTGAGGATATAGCTGAGTGGTAGAGCACTTGCCTAGAACACACAAGGTCCTAGGTTTGATCCATGGTTTCATAAAAAGAAAAAAGGAAATGTACACAAGTCTGAGATCTTGGAGGTTCTTCCCTATGAGCCAACCAACATTGGAACTGGTTTTAAAAAATGACAGAAGAGGCATGCTGCTTTATTAACCCACTGTGGTAGGTAGCCTCTTGGTTACCTTAATGTCTCATGAACATAAACCCCTCAGTTGCAGAAGTAGAAAGAAGAGTGTTCTTGGGTTTACTCAAGTTATATAGCTTGAGGCAGAATTCTTAATTACTCTGATCCTCATCTATGAAATAGGAATAAAATCTAGTTCAAAGCAATGGGAGAATTAAAATATCCCTGTGTTGAGTGCTGTCTATATTGCTAAACACGGTTGGTAGATTGTCAAGGAATTCACTTCCAATAATTGTAATTTTTTTTTGTAACCAAACCAATATTTGACCGATACTTTTGGAGCAATTAATGTGTAAGATATTTCCAAATTCTGAGAGGTGTAAAAGATGAGTGACAACTAGCATTTGAAAGAGGATCAGGAAGTAAAGAATAACTGTGTAGAACTTCAAGTGGGAAAGGCCTTGTGAATCAGTGTAACATGAGTCAGGGCTGGGGGGGCAGAGGCTTTGAAGGTGCTGTGGGGAGAAAGGCGGTTCAACATGACTTGACGCCTACCTGTCTGTTTTCTCATGCAGTTTCCAGGTTTCCTCAATAGCTTTAGAATGGGTTTCTCAGGTCAAGTAGCTGATGATCCAAGGGGTGTCGTGTGCATTGCAGGATGTTTAGGTGGTATCCGTGGGCATTGTGTAATGAATGGGTGCTAGGGAGTAGCTTAGGATAGTACTGTTTCCTCCATGTTGTGGCAATCCAACATGTCTACACATTGCTGAGTGCAGGTGTGTGTGTGTGTGTGTGTGTGTGTGTGTGTGTGTGTGTGTGTGTGTGTGTGCGCTTTCCTGGCCTGCAAGGGGTGGGAGTTCCTATAATTGAGGACCACTGCTCTCGGGATTGTAATTCTCCATGAGTATTTTAACTAGAGAGGAATTCAAGGGGCAGATAGTATCAACAAAGGGTTGATAGTGTATAAGCATTTTGTGACTAGTTTTCAAAGTTACATATAGCACGATGTTGGAAATTGTACTAGAGGCAGTATGGACTGGAGGACTTTCAACTCGGTCCCATCCCAACATGCTTGGTTGTGTGGTATGACCACACTCATGGTAGTGGTGTAAAGTGATGTGTGTGTAGGAGGGGAGCAGACTTCAGCTTTGGAAATTAGAGACATTTGCCAGTTTTATAAATGTTATCTTCTAGACAATTCTTCAAGGGTTTTTGAAGAGCCAATGATTGAAAAGTATGTGAGTTTAACTGAGTGTGTGTGTGTGTGCATACACACATACACATTGGTACATATGTATACATGCTGAAGAGACACTTGGGAGTTGAGTGGGTACTGCTTTTGCAGAGGATGGGAATTTGGTTTTCTGCACCCATGCTGGGTGGCTCACCACTGCTTGTAACTTTGACTCTAGAGGATATGGCATCCTTTCTGGGCTCCGTGACACTTGTACTCATGTGTACACACCCACACCCATATTTGAACACATATACATATGATTAAAATTGATAAAAATCTAAAAAAATTGGTGCATGTTCTATTTACATTCAGCATCTCAGTCTTCCAAATGGAGTCCCTCTGGGGAACACAGTTCTGGTGATTTCGTACCCTAGCACACTGTAATTCACAGTTGCTCTTTCAAGTTGTTCCTGAGTTATTTGAATGGAATTGACATCCTGGCTGTCATTCATGCTTTTGAGGATTTTCTCTCCTTTGATCTTGAGAGGGGAAGGAGGAGCAGTGCTGGAAGACAAGAACCCTTAGCTTACATCTGTGCAAGGTATCAAAGAACAAGGTCACCGCTGTGCCAGCAGCATTCATGTTTCTATTTGAAAGTTCCACTCTGAGGCTGGCCATGGATTTGGTGTGCTCGCTAGGAGAGCAGGGGGAGGATCTTGATGCAGGTTGAGGCTTTGCTTTCTGAGGTACGGTTCTCTGGGTGCCCCCCCCCGCCCCGCCTCAGCTTTGAACCTCAGGCTGCTTTCTGACAGGTGCCTGGTGAATAATCGGCTATTATCTTTACTCAATGCTGTGTTTATAGGTCTTAAGAAACTGGCTGGAAAGAGATGCAAAGGAAAAAGTAGGACTACTTGGAAGTAATTCAGGCATTGTGTTTAAGACTTTAAAAGTCAACGTGTACTTAGAGTTGCTCTCATCTAAAAATAGTAGCAAAACTAAAGCGGTAGTGAATGGAGGGGCCCTCAAGTCAGGGGGTGGCGGGTGGGTTAGAGCTCAGCCTGCTGGAGACGCCTTTTCCCTCAGCAGGCCTGGCAGTTTTTTTCTTTCCCCTAATCCTATTAATTGGACAGATGCAGACTGTAAGTATTGTTTCTATCTTCATAAAGAACTCTCCAAAAATCTGTCTACTGAATCTGGACTCTTTAGGAGTGGTCCAGCTTTTTTTTTTTTTTTTTTTTTTTTTTTTTGGTTTTTGAGACGGGTTTCTCTGTGAAACACTCCTGGCTCTCCTGGAGTGCTGCTCCAACTTTTAACCGGAGCAAACAGTACGGCCCCCAGCCGAGTTACCTTCATCACTTCTTGGTTGCCAAGGAGAGGATAGTAAGAGGCGGAAGGGTGCTCAGGCAGATCGCTGTTGCCAAGATGAATTTGGCTGTGTTATCCACTGCAGCCTGGTATATAGCTCTTACTCCCTTTTGACTTCTCTATTGTTATTTTCTGTAGTGAACTCTACTGTGGACTAGTAAGATAGGACAGGGCCACGCAGTCCGTTTATCTTACCAGCATTTTTTGTTAGTGCCATTTGTCACAGAAAGTGATACGTCATTATTAGTGAATGCGTACTTCCTTCGTGCTTCTTCAGGTTTACGTGATGCCCGTTTTTGTTGCTGCATCCCATGAGGGATGCTGGTTATTTTTACTTGTGTATTCTGTGCCGGTTTGGGGTGTAGTAACCTCTCACTTTTCCTTTTCTCTTTGACAGCTTTGTCAGGAGTTCTGTCGGGGATTTGTAGTTTGTCCCTCTGCGGGGACATGCCAGCTCTTTCTTCCTAGAGTAAGGTCAGGGGTTTTGAGGACAGTCTCAGAGGTCAGGTCTGCTTCCCTCACATCCCCTCCAGTGCAAGCTTTGAACTCAGAGGTCACCCCAGTCACTTGTCTGAAGTCATGGTTGACAGATTTTTCCCACTTAAAAATAACGTCAAGAGTTGTCCTTCCCTTGTACCCTGCACTCCTTGAGACCATCTTTGTGCAGCGCGTCCTTAGTGACTGGGGTCTTTGCCCCCTCCTTAGGAGTGAATTCTTCTCTCTGGGACATTTGTCTCTTTTCAGTTTATTTATTAAATTGGTGTGGTGGCACACACCTGTAGTCTTAGCACCAGGAGATGGACATGGGAGGGTCAGAAGTTGAGGGTCAGCCTCAGCTAGGTTGTGAGTCCAAGGTCAGCCTGGGCTACACAGACCCTGTCTCCCTTCCCTCCCACTAAGAATTTATATTTCTGTGGGCTCGTGGACGTTCGTTTTGTAATTTGGGTTATGATATATTGTTTCACTCTGGTCAGATTGCTGTAGCTTTGGCCACTAGACACTGTTTACTTGGTAGCATGTCTGTCCCTGAGATTTTGTTTTCTAAAGCACTACTTTATTTTAGGACCCTTCTGTGCCCTTTAACATTCTTTCTGAATGCGAGTAGTGACCCAAAGGCTAATGTTTGGGTTTTAACTTTGTGATCAATAGTTTCCCTGCTGTGGGAATAAATTGTCTCTTACATGATGTACTGAATAGCTTCATGTCAACTTGACACAAGACACCAGAAGGGAGGGAACCTCAATCAAGAAACTGCCTCCATAAGACTGGGCATCGTCTTAATTAGTGATTGATGAAGATGGGCCCAGCCTATTGTGGATGGTGCCATACCTGGGCTGCTGGTCCTGGGTTTCTATAAGCAATCAGGCTGAGCAAACCATGCAGAACAAGCCAATTAGCAGCTCCCCTCCATGGCCTCCTCATCAGCTCCTGCCCCAGGTTCCTGTCCTGCCCTGACTCGTGATGGACTACAATGTGGAATTGTAACCCAAATAAATCCTTTCCTCCTCAGCTTGTTTTGGTCATAGTGCTTCACTGCAGTAGTGATAACCCTAAGACATATGAATATAGCAGAAGTGTTTAGCTAACAGAGTTGCAAATAGCTTTATACATGCTGATTTCTAACCCATGCTCAGTGTCTGGACATTGAAGCACATTTTCTGACTCCTCTTTTGTGGTCCTTCCATGGCCCTTGTGCACACATGTTAAATGAATAAGCCAGTTCGGAGGGCTGAGGTGGCCACTGTGGACTGTCAGGGAGCTTCATTAGGACGTGCTTCTGTTTTCTTTAACCTGAAACATTTAAATTAGTGATGCCTCCTAACAACCACAAAGAACTACCAAGTGACAGAGTTGAATAAGCATTGAGTTCCTCAATAAAATCTGTCTGCCTAATTAAATGTATATCAATAGGCGGGAATTTCTATTCCTAGACATTTTGTTTTCTAATTATCTTACATTATGTCAGCTAACTGAGAACCAAGTATGCGAAGGGAACACCGGGCTAATTACGAGAAAACAGCTAGGTAATAGAAAAGGTTTGGCTGGGCTGGAGAGATGGCTCAGCGGCTAAGAGCACTGACTGCTCTTCCAAAGGCACCTACGTGGCAGCTGACAACTGTCTTCAATTCCAGTTCCAGGGGATCTGGCATCCTCACACATATATGCAGGCAAAACATCAATGGACATAAAATAAAGTTTAAAGGGGAAAAAAAAAGGTTTGGCGATCATGCCATTTCTTCTTAAACTATCTCTATTACTTACCAAGGAGTTTTTAATGTTAGATTGCCAGTGGGGATAAATGAATGAGTGGATACGTACTTGTGACTTCATAGAATTATGATTCAGATAATAGATTTAGAAGAATTATCTTTGGCTGGTGGTGGCGGCAGCGCAGGCCTTTAATCACAGCACTTTGGAAGTAGAGGCAGGCGGGTCTTTGTGAGTTCCAGGCAAGCCTGGTCTACAGGAGTCCCGGCCTGAGTCCCGGCCAGCCAGGACTGTTTCACAGAGAAACCCTGTCTAGAACCCCCCCACCCCACCCCCAAAAGAATTATTTTTCACATAATTTGTCAGCATAAACCTCTGTAGCAAGCGCTTTTATGGAAATGAGATGGTGGCATTAAAAGCCGAGGAAGCATGGAACCTTACACTTGGCAAGATGGGCTAGGGTTCTGAAATACATATTTTTATTTCTATGTTTTTACTTTGTTGTGGAGAAAGAGTCTATACCTGGGAGTGGAGACTGAGGCTGTAAATGATTGATGTTCTTTTTGTATTGGGAAACTGTTTTAAACATAACATGTAGTTATTTTATGGATTCTGGGGTTAGAGGACTAAGTTTACTTCATCTTTTTTCCAAAATGAGGCTGGGCATCATCACTAAACAAAGGCCTAGATTAGAATGGGTTGGGGCCGCAGAACTGTTTCTGACATTCAGTATGTCCCCAGCTCTCATCTTTTCTGGAGTGACATTTTCATCTGTCCTCTCTAGGAAGCTGATCTGGTTCCTGTCCTCCAAATGACCAGTACCTAGGATGTCAACAAAATGACTCATCCCAGCATCCTGTCCTTTTTCTGGAGAGAGAACTGTTTGTTTTTGGAAAGTTTAGCGCTCACCTCTGTGGGAAAAAAAACCCAAAGCCAATGTTGTTTTCTGTGTTCTTCTCCTGATTTCTTTTTTCTCTTTCTCCTTTTCTTTCTCTTCTCCTTTCTTCTTCTTTTTTTTATTTGGTGGACGGTGTAGGATGAGTTGGTAACTGAGTTTAGAGCCTTGCATAGTCTAAGTAAATATACTGTGCAAACACTACCCCAGCCCCTCTGGTGACTTGTGTTAGTTTTTTCTGTGTCCATTGCCATCCAAAGAGATGGAGGCTGTAGGTGTGGGAGATGCTTGGAGACTCACTGTGATGCTTCTAGAAACAGCTCTGGGTGCAGAGGAGCTGAGGTCTGGCAACTGAGCAGTGGTGGCTAGTGCTGCCTGTTGTGATTCTGATTTTGCCGGCCTTGACTTCACGCTGTAGGAGGGTTTAGAATACTTTATGTTCCTTCTACTCTAGACTCCCTCTGAGTGTTTTACCTTAGGAGCCTATGGTATGCTTTGAGTTGCTAATCAGAAGCTCAGGGAGTGGAGGACAGCAGGGATTCTCCTGAGGTGTGGGAGTTCCTGTTGCAATTTAGTATCAAGAAAGGTTTTTTTTTTTGTTGTTTTTTTGTTTTTTTTTGTTTTTGAGCCAGGTGTGATGACTCTCATCTCTAATGTCAGTGATTGGGAGGCAGAAGGATGTAGATTTCTGTGAGTTCCAGGCCAGGCTAGGTGACTGGTGTTGTTACTGTTCTATTGCTGTGAAGAGATACAATGACCACGGCTTATAAAAGAAAGCATTTAACTGGGACTTGCTTACAGTTTCAGAGAGTTAGTCCGGGATCATCAGGATGGGAAACCTGGTAGCACACAGGCAGGCGTGGTGCTGGAGCAGTAGCTGAGAACCCACATCTGATCCTCAAGTGAGATTGTGCTTGGTGTGGGCTGTTGGAACCCCCAAGTCCAACCCCCAATGATAGGCCTCCTCCTAGAAAACCACGCCTCCTAGTTCTTCCCGAACAGTCTACCAAATGAGAACTAAATATTCAAATAAATATATGAGTCTAGGGAAGCCATCCTCATTTAACCCACCATAGGGAGTCCTAGGCCTAGTGCTATATAGTGAGACCATGTCACCAAGTAAAAAGTGAGAGAATTTTTTTTTTTTTTTTAGTGGGCAATTCAAGAACAGTGACAATGGCCTGCTTTGTTTTTGAGAATCTCTGGAACACCCTTGACCTACAACAGAAGGGGTGGTATAAATGTGATCAAAATACTTTGTTTAAAATTCTCAAAGGATAAAATTAGTTACACAAAGATTTTTGGCAAGTCTGATTTTGGAACTTTACACACAAGAACAGAATAACCCTATCCCCACCCCCACACTTTGAATTTATGTGTATGGATGTTTTGCTGGCATCTTTGCCTTTACTGTGTGTGTCTGATACCCTGGAGGCCAGAAGAGGTTATGGATTCCCTGAGACTAGAGTTATATATTGTTAGGAGCCATCATGTGGGCGCTGGGAGTCAAACCCAGGTTGTCTATAAGAACAGATGGTACTCTTAACTGCTGAGCCATCTCTCCAGCTCTGTTTTTCTTTGAGTCCTTCCTCTCCTTTCCCCCTGTCTTCCCCTTCCCTCCCTGCTCCTCCATCCCTACTCTACCCAACAAGGCCTTCTCACAGAGCTCGGATTGGCCTTGAACTCTGTGGGCAAGGATGGATGACCTTGAACTCTTTCTTGCGTCCACCTCCCAAGTACAAGGCTCTGGACTTTTATGATTTCTTGTTTCACTGAATATGTATTGCATGCTTTCTCCACTGTGACAAAGAATGTCTGCAATGAATAGAAATCCTTATCCATTAATTTTAATATTATAGAATTTAGATTTCCTCCTTTCTACACAGATGTTGCTTTGTTTTTCAAAGGGGAAAATCCTCTCAATTCTCAAAGTAAGAATCTAGGAAGGAGAAGCCTAGAGTATGCTTTCCTTGTGAAGTCATGAGGACTCTTTGAGGTTTGAATAGGTATTGACGGTAAGGAGGGACAGGGTGGCAGGGAGGGGCATAATATTCAGGGGAGTTGAAGAAGAGATGGCGTGAGATTTCTTTGTATAGGTGTCTTGAGTGCTGTGGTTGAAAACGTTCATCAGTCTCCGTACACGCTGTGGTTTCAGTTCCTTCCATGGGCCGCCTTCACCTCTTCCGTTCTGATTTCCATGCTTTGTTGGAGAACTGTCCTCGGGCTCCAGGGCTCATGCTGCCACATTGCTCTTCCCCGAGTACGAAATGCTCCATTTACAGAAGTGTGCTTTGGGGTTTGCTGTGAAACAGTGCTCTCTTCCAAACATGCTGCTTGTATTGGTGAGCCTGTTTGCTTTCTCTTCCCTGGTACCAAATCTTGATTTCCCTTCCTTCCAACTTCCTGGGAGAAATACATTTTCTCATTATAGCAGTTAGACACAACTCAAAATCAAAAGAATCTTGGATGCACCTTTGTTTATAAAGTAACCAACAGATTCTGAATAGTCATGGCAGGTATGTGGCTCTTGGGTCATTTTGTCTCCCAAAACAACCACCGAGCATGTGTGTGTGTGTGTGTGTGTGTGTGTGTGTGCATACGTGCGCACATGTCTGTGCAGGTGCATACTCCTGTGTGTAAACATGCAGATGACCTCCAGGACTGGGGTCCCAGATGCCCCTGCTTTGCATTTGCATTGGTGGTGGGGATCCATACTCAGGTTTGTAAAGCTGGTGCAGAAGCACTTTCCTCCGGGAGTGAGCCATCTCCCAAGCCCTGGGTAACTGCTGCTCCTTCTTGTTTTTTTTTTTTTTTTTTTAAAGTCAGGTGATTCTGCCTTGTGTTCTTCATTGTAGCCTAGGGTTGCCTTTGTGACTTTGCTGTCATCCACTTAGCAAATGTTGGAAACTTGTTTATAAATCATTTATGGGCTTCAAGCCTCAGGAGTATGAGAACTAAGATGAGGATTCTGGAGTTTGCTGTTGTCAGACTGTTCGCTTACCATTTCATCTTTTCTTTCTTTTTTAAAAAAAATGAAGAGTTGACTCTAACAGTCAAATTAAGGGAAATTCAGGAATTATGTTTTGAGTTGCTGCTTTGTGTTTTCCTCCCTGAAATGGTCTGACTAAAGATCTGGTTGAAGTGGGCACTCCCTGTGTGTTGATTTCCAAAGCTAACCCTTAGCAGATGCTTAAACCAACAACGGACAGTGGTAAAGGGGGATGAGGACTGGCAGTTGACTTCTTAGCTTTCTTCTCAGCTAACATTTTAAAATTTTGTGGTTAGCTGTGGTGAAAGGGGGTTTGGGTTTCTGTGATCCTACCTTGGGAAAGAATAATTCTAATTTTTCAGAATTGTCTTTGGGGTGAAGGGGTGTGGTAAACAGTAGGGTGGTGGTCATAGCAAAACATGGCTTCTGAGATGTCACTTGAAGGCACTGTGGTTCAAACTCACCAGTTTCAGGATGGATAACAGTTGTTCATTTCATGTAAACTTATACTTCTAGTGAAAAGGTGAGTCCTTCTCTCATAAAGAACTTTCTAGGTTAAAACTCTCTCCATATTTAATGCTGTACAACTTGGTGTATATGTGTGTGTGTGTGTGTGTGTGTGTGTGTGTGTGTAGCGGGGTGGGGGGGATGATTCTGTTGACTGCTCTAGCTGTGGGAACCCTTCTAAGTCTCATTGGGTAGAATTATCCCTCCAGTTTCTTGCCTAAAGCCCTAAATGCAGTGGTAGTGCATGTTAATGACCTTTAGTTAAAGAAGAACAAACCACCTGCTCTCTGATTTACTTCGCACACTACTGTGAAAGAACCATTTACTTTTCCTTCCCTTCTTGCCCCAGTAAATATTTACTACTAGAAGAGTCAACTGCAAGTTTGCCCTCAGGGAACTTGCTTAAAGTTGGGGCTTTAGTTAAGTTGCAGGTTGCTCACCCTAACCTTCTTGAAGCCCTGGCTTCAGTCTTCAGCACTTTTCAAAAGCAGATGTGGTGCATGTCTGTAATCCCAGAACTCTGGGAAAGAGGAAACAGGAGCATCCTTGTGAGGGCTACGTAGTGAGGCCAGCTAGCCTGTACTATGTTAGACCTTGTCTCAAACAAACAATCAGACAAACCAGACAAGAGTTGAGGAAAAGAGACTTTTTAATAGGGGGGAGTGAAGTTATAATTCCTAACAAAAGCCTGAAGAAATAGCAGTGGATGCTGTATTTGGGGAATATATGTTAGTGGAGTATATACCACCAGACATGCCATAGAAAGAGAAGTAGGTGTTCTCTGAAGAAGCATATCACTTTTCTTAGAAATCTGTCCATAGGAGCCAAGCGCACACCTTTAATCTCAGCTCTTGGGAGGCAGAGGCAGTTGGATCTATGTGAGTTCGAAGCCAGTGTGGTCTACAAAGCGAGTTCCAGGACAGCCAGCCAGGACTGTTACACAGAGAAACCTGCTCATTATACACATGTTTTCTTGACAATACTCTTATGGAAGGAGAAGTGGCATGTGGAGTGGATCCTAAAACTCTCTCTCTTCCATTCTCTAAGAGGATTTTAACCCACCTTGGACTAGATAAAGAGCCTACCAATTCTTCTCTCTCCTTACTGTGAACAGGGTCATAGCACGTTCAACATAACAACAGAGCACAATCATGACAGATAGCCATGAGTCGTAACAGTCTGTCTCCCAGGGCTACAGGCATCTCATGTCCTCACACTGATGCTGATGTCAAACGCTGCCTGTTAGGTAAAAGTGTAGTACAGCCAGCCATGTGTCCGTGGTGGATTGTGTTAGCCTGTGCTGTCATTGCACTATTGTATTAAAATATGCTTCTTCTAAAACAGGCAAACAGCAGCAACACTGAAACCCTCACGAAATCAAAAACCCTTTCCATGGCAATCAGCGTGTTGCGTTGGCGGTGGTAGCTTCATGTATCTTGTGTTTACCAATCTCTTGACTTTGCTAAGAGGCCATGTCCAGTGGTTGACCTGTATTGTTGAGGTTTGTGTAAGTACCCTCTGTGATATTGACACAAAAATTGTGTAAGGTATCAGAACATGTTCCCGACTGTACTGGGCAAAAGGCCTGGTCATTTGATCATGGTCTTAGCTTGGGCGTGGTGTCATCTGCCTTCTGTTTCTTCCTCTTTCAGCAAATTTCCATCAGGTTCCACCTCCAACTTCCTCTTCCAGCCACTTTCCACACACTGGCAAGTGCATTTAACTTCGATGACTCTCTGGTGGCCAAATTCCTGGGATGCTGAATGCATGGCACCTTAAAAAATTTTATTATTGTTATCATTATTTTATTTTATGTGACTGGGTGTTTTGTCTGAATGTAAATCTGTGTCTTTGGGCAGCACTGGGTCCCCTAGGACTGGAGTTTCAGGCAGTCGTGTCATGCTGGAAATTGAACCTGGTGCTCTGCAAGAGCAGCCCGTGAGCTTAACCAGTAAGCCAGGTTTTTAGCCCCACATGGCACCTTTTTATTTGGATGTCAGATGCCCTTTGTTGTACTTTGTGGTCTTTCAGTGGACGTGTGATGACTAATTTTCCAATCAATATTTTAAGTTAGCAGGCGTCTGTGTTAGCCTGAGGGTGTTGCTTTTGTGATACAGGGAGGCGATCTCTATGATGATGGTCACATAGCTAAGATCATAAGAACACCCCAGTGCCAGGTCACATATTGTTTTGGTTCAGTTTCCTCTTCCAAAGATCTTGTATTCAGGAGTCCTTAGCAGCTGAGTGCTGAGCAAACATCTCCTTTATCGTGTAACTGCTCATTAAAGTCTGTGCTCTCTAGACCTGGGGGTGTGACCCTAACGTAGGAAAAAGGAAATGCTCCTTCTCTGGGCTACATCAATAAAACTGATTTTCCTCTCCAGTATTGAACTTTGGGGCAGGTGGCATTTGGAGCCTGCTGAAGCCTGTGCTTCTGCATTGTTCCTTATAGGCTTAGTAATGCGCAACAAGAATCCCCAAAGTTAGACTTCTCCCCAGGGGAGAGGACAGTGGAGTCCAGGGGCGGACAGGGGAACGTGCAGCTCTTGTGGGAATCTCCCTTCACTGCCCTTTAGGGTAGAATACTTTCTGATTCTGTTTTTTTCTTGTTTCTTTTTTCTTTTTCTCCTACATAAATATAACATGTTATTTTTAAAAGTGTGGAACAAAATTGTTGCCAGTGTTCTGTTGAATTGATTGATTGTAATTTCAAATTCTCCTTGATTTTTTTTTTCCTTTTAGAGCCCCTGATCCTGAGACATGATTGCTAATGCAGTAAAATCCAGAAAAGAAAAGTGTACCCAGTATTAGTCTGCTACAAATTTCTTCTTTGGGTGGATTATTATATGTTTGAAGAAATTCGATTTCCCCTCAGTTGGGGGAAGTTTGACAATAGCCATTCCAATACTGACAAATATGGAAAGAAAGACTGTTGCCTAGCCAGTGTTAAGCTGGTGAGTTCCTCCACCAGCTTTCCTTTCTCTTCTCATGTCTGCTTCTTCTCTGCAACAGAAACAAGTACTGTTTCTGTTTCCTTTCGCCTTCATTCCTTTTGTGCAGAAGGCAAAGACAGCCCTTGGTCAGGCTTGTTGCTGATCTTGAAGGCAGCACCATCAGGGAGGGCTTGGGGAGTGTTTGGTATTTCTTCATCTATAGGTTAGTGGAACCTTATTAACAAACAAACAAACAAACAAACAGCAAAAACAGATGCCCCAAACCCTCTACCACCAAGAGATAATTAGGAAGACCTTTTGGTAGATAAAATTGTAGACCCTTGGCTAGGAATGTTGTTCAGTGTCTAGACTAATTGTCTAGCATGTATTTGGTTGTATGTTCAATGAAAACAAATACCGGTTAGTGAAAAAATGTGATACACTTGTATTAACTAAGGATGAAGGTACCAGAATGTTTCTCTAGCTGGTAACTGTATTAGAGCTATGATTTGTTATACTGGGTATGGTAGGTAGTAAGTGCCTATAGTCTGGAGGCAGGATCAGGAGGAGTTCAGTCATTTTTAGCTCC
The DNA here is from genome assembly GCA_028555095.1 of Dicrostonyx torquatus. Classification (NCBI taxonomy): domain Eukaryota; kingdom Metazoa; phylum Chordata; class Mammalia; order Rodentia; family Cricetidae; genus Dicrostonyx; species Dicrostonyx torquatus. The sequence continues at coordinate 1,959,274 of JAQHUG010000061.1, read as the reverse complement.
ACAGGAAATTGAGTATCCTTTCTCAGCCAAGTGACCACGTGTTTTGATTTTTTTGATTGCAGTGAATTTGGACCACATCAACTTGTTATAATCCATCCAAACCCATCAAGTTCACATTTCAACCCACAGTACCTGCTGAGGAAATAGACCCAGGAAGGTTAGCAGGTAGCTCATCTACTTTCTACCCTTGAAACTTGCAGATGGGGAACTATTTTCTCTATGTTCCTCCACCTCTTTCTTCTTTTGAAACATTAATAAATTCAAGGATAGAAAGGAGATTAGCAAGTTTGGGTGATTTTTTTTTGGAAGTGGGCAGAGAAGACAACTGAAGACAACTGAAACGCCCTCTCTCAAAACTGTCACCCCTGCATTTTAACATGAGGGTACAGTGGAGACAGCTTTGTGGCCATGACAGCATTTGTTCACTGGTCGCTCGCTTTAGTTGTCCAGGCTACATTGTGCTGTTCTTGAGGAGCCTGGTTTGTGCTGTTTTTCATTGCAGTCCTGACATGCTTTAAAAAAAAAAAAGAAAGAAAAGAAAAGCTGCTGTATCTACTGTCCTTGATTGATGCTGCACCTAACAATAGTCCTTCTTCGTGAAACACGCCATTGATACTTCTAGAACTCATTACTGCTAACCAAACAGTAGTGGTTTTATTACTGTACTAATGGAGCCTGGTACTTGGAGGCTGGATCGTGGGGGAAGGGAGCAGGAGGGACTAGGAATGTGGGCAGGATAAGTGAGTCCCTTGCCTCAATTAGTGACGTTGCCCAGAAGACTACTTAGGCCAATTCCAGTAAGACAGTGTGCTCTAGATACTGCCGGGCCCGATGTGTACATGCAAGGGTGCACTAAATGAATTATTTCTAGCTGGGAGGAACAAGGGCTTTCTCAATAAAGAACCAGCAAGACGGCAGAATTTTCTATGGTCCTTTCCAATAAAGCCATTTGCTCTCCTAACAGTGTGTGGAGTCTAACAAATGAGTTTTGAAAGTTATGGACTCTAATGGGCCCAGAATTAGCGTTAGCTTGGCAGACACCTATCACAGGCAGCAAGACAGACTCCAGTGACCATTTCTACCCGCTCTCATGGTTTTGAAGTGTAACTGGGCTCCTTTCTACTCTTGTTCTCCCTTGCCCCTTTGATGTGGGAGTGTTCTCCTGTATTTTGTATTACTCTTATTGGTTGAATAAAGAGCTGCCTGGCTTATAGATAGGTCAGCCCTTAGGTGGGCGGAGTAGACAGAATGGAAGTTCTGGCCCCGTAGCAGAAGGAAGTTCCGTCCGGTAAGTCACCCACCTTGTGGTGACATACAGACTTTTTTAATGGGTTAGTTTATGAGGTGAGGGCTAGCCGGGAAAAGACTAGTGATAATAAGCCAGGCAGAGTTTAAATGAATACAGTCTCATGTGATTATTTTGGGTATAAGCAAGCAACCAGTGGCTGAGCGGGCCAGTGGCTGGGGCTTGGGAGCCAGGCGGCTGGGGAATACAACCCGCACACCTCTCCCTTAATTACAACACCCCTTTGTACTTTCCTATTTTCTTCAGATGTTTTCTACCACCTTGCCGTTTGTCTCTTTGGGAGCCTGTTGGTGGAGAGCATGGCAACTGGGCTTTCCTAAACCAGATGGAGGACCCATTCAGGTTAGAGTGAGAGCTGTGGAGTTTTAGTTTTTGATGAATTTGAGTCCTTCATATTCTGCAGCTCTTGCCATCTCTTAGGGTTGTCGCTGTTGAATGAGGATTGTTCTTCTCCTGACTCAGGTGTTGCCGATTCACAAAACAAACTCATTGTAGACCATCATGGTTACCTAGACACTTACTTGTTGGTTGTCACCTCTTATCCTATTTGTGAGCCGTTAGCTTTTACTTAGGTAGCAGCTGCCTTTGCTCTTAGGAACCTCCGAGAAACAGGCATGGAAAGATCGTGTCCAAGGACCTTGAGGTCCTCTCAGATTTGAACTTTGTATGTGTCTTAGGCACAGAAAATGTCATAAAATCGAAGTACAAAATAGTGGATTCATCTGTGGCGAGGATCATCTGGTCATCCTGAAATGTCCTGAAGAAGCCTGTAGCAGAGGTTTGAGCCGTGTTCCCATGTGGCTGCTGTGGTCAGTTCTGTTACCGTGAGTGTGTGTGCAGTCCCAGAGATCCTTCGTGTAATTCGGACATCCACTTATCAGTTATGAAGGAACGTTAGTTGTGTAAGTTCTTTTCTTAGAGCTGCAGCTTGGATTTGTATTCAGATCTGGCATTCTCTGAGTAGGTTTGGGTGAGCAATATCATTTGAGACTTATTTTTGCTGTGGGCATGGTAACACTGGATTTACTTCACAAACTTGTGGGGGCAAAAATCCTAAGCATGTATTAAAAAGTGATTCACCCTACAAATAGGATTTGCATGCTCTTTTTTCTTTCCTTGGACATTCTCATTTGAGTCACATAGACGACAAATTTGCTTGCTTATATTTGAGGTGGGTGATACCAACATTGAGTTTAAGAGAGCTCACCTTCTAACCCCATCTTGTTATGATGTCAAGGGTATCAAGTCTGTTTCAAGTGAACCAGTGTTGGGTTCCATTTTATACAATAGAAGCCAGATGGAGAAATATGCCACTGCAGAACTTTGGAGACTTCCAGAGAAAAGTTTTCTCAAGATAAATACTAAGATGTTACTTACTTAAACAAAGATGCCCCGTTGTTATGAGTAGACTCTCCAGAGAAATATTTGCCATAGCATTTTATGCTGAAGCGAGTGTGGTCCCCAGGGATGACAGGAACAGCAGGATCCAGGCAATTGCAAGAGCTGAAGGCAGATGCCCTCTTCTTGCTGCCAGCTCCTGTGAAGTATCGAAAATGGTCATTATTAGTCTGGCCAGCAATTGGAGAAATCCCCATTTATTGGAACATCTCCTGGTATGAGTGGAATAGGGCTTTTTAGGATTACAACACTATTTAGAGATTGTGAGTGGAGGGGAAGTTTTATATAGACATCCTGCTCAGTCCCCAGAGACACTTAGAAATAGTTTCCCCAGTGGCATGAAAGAAGGAAGAACCCCTCTTTCTGGGACTCCTGTGAAAGCAGGAGGTGGATGCTGGAGGATGGAAGGAGCCCTTCTAGGTTAGAGCAAGGGAGTGTGGAGTGTTTATCACAATCCTAGAATCAGCTTGAGAGGGATGGTCGCTTATTTATCAAAGCAAGACTAGTTCCTGTGACTAGTGACAGTAACTAGTGACTAGGTTTGGTCTCCAGCTTTCATGGGGATGAATCCATTTGGTAATGTCTGTAAGAAACCATGCTAGACCTCAGCTCTCCCTGGAGAGGGCTGGCTAAATGCTGACAAAAGCGTTTGAAGTCTTGGCTTGTGTAACAGTTGAAGGACCAAAGCTAGAATGAGATCCAACGGGCGTGGACTCATTGATGTTCCTCAGCTGCAGCCTCTACAAATGCAGCGCATTTGGGAGTTCCTGAAGCCACAGGATTTTTAGCCAAGCTCATGTTGTGATAGCTCTAGGACGTAGAAGCCCGCAAGGAGATTAAATTTGAGCAGATGTAGTTAACATTGATTATACCTTATTGAGATAAATTTTAATTTCCCAAGTGATTCAGCCAATGCACGACATGTGGATCAAGTAAGCAAAAAGGATGAAAACTAAACGACATAGTAACTCCTTGAGTTTACTGGGGTGTCTCAGGTAATACACCGGAGCAGGCTGTGCTTTCTCATCTGTGTGAACGCTCGCTGGTCCAGATAGACAGTGTGCCTCTAAGAGGGGCAGGAACAAGACTGCACTTGATCGAAGATCTTGCAGTTCGGCTTCAGTGACTCAGATGTAGATTGTCCTCTCTGCATGGCAGTGAATGCTGCTGTTCTGTCACTTGCCATTCTACACTCACGAGGGAATGCAGACTTGATGGAGCAAATCTGACCCGTGTTAATATTATCTCATTTTCCATGTACCCCATAATGTCAGTGCTAAGAATTCTGTTGACGCTGAATGCTTGTTTCATTGAGCATCAGTAAGTGTCATTAGTAAATGTATCAGTTTTTAAAATTATAGATGCTCTTCAGGAAGTGTTAATGCAGGAGTAATCACTCTCATTTTTCCAGTCCTTAATTTGCAGGATTTTGTTTTCCTCCTTTTTTTTCTCCTTCCTTTCTTCCTTTCTTTCCTTTTTATTTTGCCGTGTGTAGTATTTTCTCTTTCTGTGGTGAAAAGTAAGATAAAGTTCATAGCTCTTCCTAAGTGCAGTTCAGTGGTGTTAAGTCTGTCTGTGTTGTTGGAGTCGCTACCACCATCTACGTGTGGAATGTTTCCATCTTTCCAAACAGAGGCTCCCTCCCCATTGAACAGCAGCCCCTCATTTGTCCCTCTCTTCAAGTCCCTCCGTCTCTATCACTCTGCTTTTTCTAGAGCGAGCAGAATAGAGCATTTGTATCCTTTGCATATGATTTGTTTGGCAAGATTCATCTATGTTGTAGTATGTAAGGGAACTTCGTTCTTTTCCAGTGCTGAAGGCTGTTTCAATGCATGGGTAGACCACACTTTGTTCAGACATTCTTCTGTTGATGGATACCTTGGTTGGCTATTCTACACAATGCAACTGTGAACACTAGCGCACAAGAATTTGCTTAAATTTCTATCTTCAATATTTCAAGTATATTCTGTAACTGGAATTGCTGAACCACAAAGTAGTTCAAAGTCTAGATTTTGGTGCTGGGGTGGGGATGTAGGCCACACTGACTTGAAACTCAAGACCAATCTTCCTGGTTCTAGGGTTACAGGTGTGTGTCACTCAATGGCTTCTGCAGAACTTCTGTTTCCCACAGCAGTGATGACACCTTACGTTTCTGCTAGCAGAGTGGAGGGTTCCCATTTCTCTGTATACTTCCAACACTTGTTGCCTTCTTCCCCTTTAGAGCCACCCTACTGAGCTTGGAGTGGCATATTCGCGTGGTTTTGATTTGTATTTGTGCATGGACTGAAAAAGGCACTTGGCAGTACCTTTACCTGTTGAACCACCTTGCTGATCCAAGAATGTTAGCTCTTCTTCTGTTAGTACTTCATCATTATTCTCTTTTTGCCTTTCAATTGACCGTCTAAAGATTTTTTTTTTCTTTTCTGTGATCCATCTTGAAGTCATCCTGTCAAATTAGTATTTGAACCAAGGATGCAAATATGGGCTTAATTATTGAAAGGCAAGGATAGGGTAAACTGCATAGGCACCGTGAGGAGCCTAGGGTCTCCTGTAGCCTCTAAGGAGCTTGGTAGTGAGCGTATTTGCTGGGCACTATGAAATCCGGCCCAGTGTCTGGCTGTAGAAGGCAGGTTTCTGGTGAGGCAGGAATGGTTTAGTAGTCTAAGGCTAGAACCAGGCATCAGACCACAGAGCTGTTCAGTTTTTCATGCTTTCCCTGAGGCTCAGGCGTTTTTTAAGTAATTAGGAAGACCTTCGAAGGGGTAGGAAAAACCTGAGAGTAATTTTAAACGTTTTGCCCCATAAGCCCCCATGTTAAAGCCATTTTACCAATAGGCTATAACAATTGTATAAAAGACCCTTGAAAAGGCATCTTAAAAATCCCATCTGCAGTTATCTCAGAGGGCACGTTTGCTAAATGACTGTTTTAATTGTCTTTGCATTTATATATTCTGTGTGTGTGCGCATGTGTTTGTTTGCATGTTTGCTCACCATCATGGCCCGAGAGAGCCACAGTATTCTTATGGAGGGTAGAAAGTGTCTCGTAGGAGGGTCCTGGGGACCAAACTCAAGTTGTCATGGCCTGAGAGTGCCACAGTATTCTTATGGAGGGTAGAAAGTGTCTTGTAGGAGGGTCCTGGGGACCAAACTCACGTTGTCATGGCCTGAGAGAGCCACAGTATTCTTATGGAGGGTAGAAAGCGTCTCGTAGGAGGGTCCTGGGGACCAAACTCAAGTTGTCAAGCTTGGTTGTAAATGCTCTAGCTGGCAAGGCATCTCTGGCCCAAGAATGCTTTCCAAAAAGACAAATTTGATCCTATGGACACTCTTTCAAAGTATATAGGATGCCTAGAAGCAAAGAGTGAATTATTGGTAGAACTGAGTTATAAAAGCTAAATAGTACTTAAAATACAAGTTCAGGGAAAATAATTTTTTCTCTCTGATTAAGTTTTAACCTGAAGTTTAGGGTCAGAAATATCTGTGAACCGATGCCTACCTTACACCACAGAGACGAGGAGGGTTATCAAGTGGGTGATGGTTTGAGTTTATCAAGCTTTCAAGATAGAGTTGACCAAATGCATCTGAACCCCAAATGCCAGACAGATGCAGCTCTGGGCTGCTAGGTTATCTTAGTTGGTTGCATGGAGATTTGTGACTAGAACAAAGAGAAGAATAAATTAAGTGGACTCTGGGAAATTAGTCCATCATGGTGGAATTGATGACAGACAGTACCTACATTTTTGGAAATTAATCCTCCCTCCCCTCCCTTCTCCCTTTCTCTTTCCTTCCTCCTTTCTCTTTTTCTTCCTGCCACTTCCCCCTTTTCTTTCTCACGTTGCCCAAACTAGCTTGGATGTGATTGTAGCTGAGCATGACCTTGAACTTCTGATTCTCCTGCCTCCAACTCCCAAATAGGATCACAGACAAGGAGCTCTACAAAATGTATGGACTCTCAGCTGGCAGAGGGAGCAGGCTGTTTTCCCCTGTGAGCAGTGGTTTTAAGGGCAGCCTGTGGTTAAGCAGAAGACCAGGAATAAGACAATATGGGTTCTAGAATCCATTCTCTTGGAACAACCTGGAGATATCTACTGTTGGTTACCTAATCTTCCTGTAAGATGAATTGTGTGTGTGTGAATATTTTGGAAATACATTATAATATAAACATTGCTTTTAGAAGGCCTAGTGGTGAAGCTGATCAGGTTAGAGCTGATAGTTACATTCATATTAGCCCATTTCCTCTTTTTAAAACATATTTTATGTGTATTAGTGATTGCTTGCATGTATGTCTGTTCACCACATATGTGTCTGGTACCCATGGAGGCCGGAAGAGGACATCTGATCCCTTGAGGCTGGACTTTAATAGCTGGTTGTGAGTCGTAATGTAGATACTGGGGATCAAACTTGGGTTCTCTGGAAGAACAGCCATTGCTCTTAACCTCTGAGCCATCTCTTTGCCCATCCCCTCTTTTAGCATTGCCTAGGAACCTTGTCAGCGCATAGCTAGCTACCAAAAATGTCTGGCTAGGAGGTTGAGTGAATGAACTACTTCGGAATTTTAATAATACATTTTTGGTTTATTATGGACCCTGCCATGATTTGTCTCACTTTCAAGCTGGTCATTTCAAGTACTTGACCAGCCACCAATTGTCTGACTGCATCTGTGACCAGTGCTAGGGATGTAGCACGAGCACCACAGCATCGTGATTATGTTTCTGTACAATTACTAACTTGCAGACTTGTGAGGTCATGAAATCAGTGTGCACGTACCTCAAGAAACTAAGCCGTAATTCAGAGATGTCAGGAACTGTCCATAGGCCCTGCGAAAGGGTGGGGCTCTCAGTGGCTATGAACTATGTGCAGTGTGCCAGTATGGCTGGTGGTGGGTAGTTGGTGAGTAGTTAGTACATTCAGATTTCCCAAATTCTTCAAGTGGCTTGCTTCAGATACTTCTCAGAGAATACCAGATTCCTCTTGGAACTTGAACAAGTATGGGGTGGTTGAATTCTGTCGACTCATCTTCCTATTGTTGAACCGTGGCTACTGCGGTGGAGCTAATTTCCCTTTGCACTGAGTAAATACGGGGAGTGGAGAAGGGTTCCCAGGAATTGCTGTCCCAGGAGAGCTGAGAACAGAAATGAATGAAAAGTGTGGGTAGCCTTCCCACTTTGTATGTTCGACTCTTAGTATGGCTTTTTATGTTTGTATATAATTACAGCATAGAGTAATTGTCACTGCACCTGAACTGGGATGTCTGCCATGTACTTAGCAACCCTTAGAAAACAGTAGTTTTATTGAGGAGGAAATAGGTGTTGGAGAGATAAAAGGAAGCTGTTGTTGGCTGTATGGGACAGATTTGAAATCACTACCACCAGTCTCACATGATTTTGAGTTCTTTGGGATTACACTCCACTGCTCCCATCTTCTGAGGAAGACGCTTAAGAAATTCAGGGAAAGTACACTCTTGTTGAGACATGTCTTAGCTACCACACTTATATTGTTTTATGGCTTGGTGAAACATCTTCTCAGGAGCTGCGAGCTTCCTTGGTGTGCTTTTGTTCCCACCCGTTGCTGCTTGCTGAGTCTGGGTGCCCTGTGTGGAAAGACCTCCTATGTTCCACACCCATGGCTGTCAGGACCATGCTCTTACCTGAAGGCACAGCAAGAGCAGCGTTCTGGCTCAGTGGATTCTAACTCCAGCTAAAACTGGAATGTTGATTTCTGTTATTATGACTAAAAAAACCTGTTTATTTTAAAAACTGCTTTGTTGAAGTATACTTTGTCATAAACTCACTCGTTTTAAAGTATAATTGATTTATAGAGTTGTATCACTACCACCACAGTCTAATTTTAGAATAGTTTCATTGCCTCCATAGAAACTTTGTGACTATTATTTCAGCCTTTTCTCTCTCTCTTTCTGTTTTTTTTGAGATGTGCTATTATCTACCCAAGCTGGCCTTAAATTCTCAATATGCAGCCACGGTTGGCCTTGGACTCCTCCTAATCCTTCCATTTCTACCTACCAAGGGTTGGGATTAAAGGTGTGCACCACCACACCCAGCTTGGCTCTCATTTGTAAACTTGACTTTTATGGTGCCCTATGATTTATTGTCAGAGGAAGAAATCATTTCAAAACTTATCTTTTATTCTAATCAACCATGAAATCACTGACCGAATATCAGGCCTTTTTTTTTTTTTTTTGGTTTTTCGAGACAGGGTTTCTCTGTGGCTTTGGAGCCTGTCCTGGAACTAGCTCTTGAAGACCAGGCTGGTCTCGAACTCACAAAGATCCGCCTGCCTCTACCTCCCGAGTGCTGGGATTAAAGGCGTGCTCCACCACTGCCCGGCCCAGGCATTTTTAACAAATATTTTATGAATATTAACTCATTTAATTCATGAACTCAGGTACTCTCTGAAATAGGTATGTTCCATATTCTCACTTTCCCAGTTCCCATTTTACTAGATAGAACCCAGGACCTAAGGTATAGGGGTTAAGCCCCCAGTCCCCACTCCTGTTTCACTGAGCAGCCCCCATTTGAGTACACTTTATTATTTATTTTGGATATTTTACAGATGAGGAAATATAAAGACAGGCAAATTAGCTAACTTGGCTACTGCCATAGGCTAGTAGTGACGAGTCAGGAAACAGAATGTGGGATTCTGAATATGCTAGAGCCCCCAGATGAGACTGAATGAGCGGGAAGAAAGCATAGTGAACCTGGCAGACGGCCGGCATCCGGGGAGGAGAGCGTGAGCTAGTCTGACCAGAAGGCCTTCTGAGAGCCTGATCAATGATCCGTGGAATCCATCCTAGCTCATAAAGGTGGCACATGATTGCAGATCAAACTAACCCTCACTGGAGATGGGAATTTGGGAGATGGGCATCATGCTGATAGTTCCTTGTTGCCCCAGTGGGAAAACTTACCACAGAAGCTTTTGCTTAGTATTCTCGGTCCTTAGGCCATCAGAAGCTTGTGGGAAAACTGCAGTAGCACTTACTAAATATTTGTTCCTATATTCTGGGAAAATTTGACTCTTTGTACTTCATCTATATATATAGATTTTTGTAATGTATGAATTAATTAATTGGTCCTTACGCCACTACCTTTTTATTCTGATGGGTTTAATCTTCATCAGAAAGGAAATCTTTGCTTCAGGGAGATTTCCATCCATTTTAGAGCCTTCTTCATGACAGCCATTTTGTCCAAGTGAGAGTGAGCCTTGTGGGACCAGGGTCAGACCTGCAGGACTGTATGAGAGATTAGAAAACTGCTAAATTTGAAATCCCACCTCTCGTTTTCTTGTGCAACTTTGTGGCTCCGTTTGGGATCCCATACTTTTCAAAGTAAAAATCAGACGTAAGATTCTGTAGCCGCAGTTTTTATAAGATCAACAACAACAACAACCGTTTTGGACAGCTGTGTCTTGGATTAGGCTGAGCATACCTCATGAGTCAGAGAAGCCTTTCTTTCTTATGGTGGTACCAGCCAAGCCCCTCCCGCTGATTGCTGCTTTCTGTTGACCCCTGCCGTGTGTGAGCATGTGCCTGTACGTCCAGCCTAGGTGTGTTTCAGTGGTCGAGCTGGTGAAGAGCTACTTCTTGTTCCTGCAGCAAGAGTGCCCAAGGGGCCCTGCTCTGTGGAATAGAGTGGCAAGTGTGACTTTCGAGTTAGGATTTTCCAGTCTCTCTGAGCATAAAGCATTGGTGTGATGTACTTGCAGATTGTATGGTTTACTTCTGTGGAGCTGTACTGGTTCACGCGTGACAGCTGTGTCCAAGAAATGATGGGATGGGGCCCAGGAAGCTCTTGTGTCTTAGGGCCAAGATGCCTAGTTGGAGAGATTTTCTTGATATTTGCCCTCTGTACATAGGCAGTTTTAGTAGTACAAAAAGGTCACTGTTTAGATAAGTTCACCACTATTTCTTCAGGGTGGACATTCCTTATCAGCTCTCTGGACAGCATCGGTCATGTGGCAGTGGTGACAGCCTCCTCCTACACTGTGACATTTTAGCTATGAGCTGCTAAAGCACTGGTGGTGGTTTCCGGTACTTGATGGGCCTGTAAATAATTATTCTTCCTGCTGAGTTTTGCACGCTGACCTTTCTGATCCTAGGTCCTCACCCATCTTCCTTTTCACTTATGAAATCCATATGGTCCCTAGTCCCTTAACTGGCTTCTTTTGACTTAACCAGTTTATGCACGCACTTGCGCATTTCCAAGTTCTCTTCAGCAGTTTGTGGAGATTAAGAATCCCATTGTGAACCACAAGGACATGTGCTCAACTGTGTTCACAGCAGCATTGTTTGTCATAGCCAGAAACCGGAAACAACGTAAATGCCCCTCGACCGAAGAATGGATAAGGAAATGCGGTACATTTACACAATGGAGTACTACACAGCAGAAAAAAATGACATCTTGAAATTTACATGCAAATGGATGGCTTTAGAAAAAATCATATTGAGTGAGGTAACCCAAACCCGGAAAGACAAATATATGTTCTCACTCATAGGTGGCTTTTAGACATAAAGCAAAGAAAACCAGCCTGCAATTCACAGTCCCAGAGAACCTAGACAACAATGAGGACACTAAGAGACATACATACATGGTTCTACTCTACATGGGAACTAGAAAAAGACAAAATCTCCTGAGTAAATTGGGAGCATGGGGACAATGGGAGAGGGTTGGAGGGGAGGGGAGAGAAAGGGAGAGGAGCAGAGACAAATGTATATAGCTCAATAAAATCAATTAAAAATAGAATCCAGACATTCCTTTCTGTCTCCCAGTGTGCGGTGCCATATGTCAGGTACTGAGGACAATCGTGACCAAATGACAGAGCTGATGAGAGGATGCTGATTTTTGGGTGTTTATTCTCTGTTTACTTTTCAGTTTTACCACTTTTTTTTTTCTAGTTGTAAATTAGAAGAGGCGGGGCCTTCAGAATCCATCTGCTCAATTTATCTTTGGAGGCAGTGAAGCCTGAGTGGTTGTCCTGAAAGGGTTAAATGAAGTCTACTTGCCCAACATAGACTTCAGGACCTTTTTCTCCCAAAGGTCCATCACAGGGTCACATTTGTGTGTAAAGCAGCAGGTGCCGGCTTTGCTTCGTCAGGAGCTGTGTGTGTTCAGTGCTGGACTCTCGGAGACAGCTCCCCGAGGTTACTGCCCTGCCAGGAAGTCTGATAGTTGCCCTCTGTTGTGAGCTTCTGGTTAGCACAAGCTTAGACGGAAGGAGTCTTTTCTGAACACCTGCAATAGAAATATGTGTGAAATTTTTATGTAAATGGAAGCATAGAAAATGTTCTATTTACTGTATAACATTCTTTCTTGTGATTGTTAACTTCCTTGACCAAAGTTCAAAGCAATATGCATGTATGTATGTATGTATGTATGTATGTATGTATATATATATATCTGAATTAGCACCATCATCTGGGATGAAAGAATACTATTATATATGTACAGTTTTCTCTCTTTCTCCTCTCTGGATCACGTTGAGCTGGTGATGAAGAGCTCCTTATCCTTTTCTCTCTGCCTCTGGAGTGTCGCAATGACATACATGGAGTATCGCGATGACATACATGGAGTATCAGTCCCAGTTGGTTTTCATGTATGTTGAAGTATTTTATAACCTTGACAGTAGTCTAGACTGATAGACAGTAGAAAGAGACATAAAGCCTCGGCCCCCTGGACTCGAGTTGCCGTAGCCCTCAGTCAGTGTCTTGCATTGCTTACTTTATTCTGTCCTCCATTAGAGTTTAGCTTCAAGGGAAAACCAGTGTTGCCACTAACTTTTGATGTTCAAATATTGTTCTGTGCATGAGTTTAAATTCATCTTCGTCAAGTCACAGAAAGACTTAAGCACTCAACCTTGACCTGAATTGCTTTCTTTTGGTCATAGGTGAACAGCACCGTGTTTTTGGTTTAAGACATAAGAACCAGATTGGGATGGGCAGCCGAAGTTGGGGTGTATTCCTCTTAAACACAATGTATTTTATACCATTGGATTAGTTTAGGAAAGTTTTTTATAGCCCATTCCTGTTGTTAAATTGAGCTACCATAAGGAAGTCTGCCTTACAGTCAAGTCACCTGTTCTTTGAGATAATGGTCTCCAAGAAGCCTAGAAGGTGTTTGCGAGAACAGGGCATTTTAGGCACAGCTGATCCATCTGAGGGAAGGAAACATCAGACACACAGCACACGGGCATGCTTCTGGCCTTGCCTTCTGGACCCTGCCCCACTAGGTTCCTTGTAATAATAGCAAGCCCGATACTTTCTATCAGCCCCCCTCCCCCACTTGGGGAGGATTGCATCCTCCTGCTTTGGCATTGGGGTGGTGGGGAGCTAGAAGTTTCTTTCCCCGCTGTTATTGAACTACCTCTTGAAGGTTTCCCCCCCACAGTCCTTCCAGAATTTTCTGTGCAGGCTTCATGGCATCATATACGTGGATGATGTTTGGGTTACAGTTTGTACAGTATATCCCATTTATTTCCTTGTCATATATACTTGTCCTGTTTACAGAGTAGACACTGCCTTTGAACAAAACAAAATGAGATCACACCCAATGTATGGCTCCATGTTTCTTATCCTTTTGTTTTAGACACATATAAGGGAAATGGTTTCTTTTTCTTTTCTTATGAGGCTCATGGATGTTGTTAAATACTTCCTTTAAGAGTCAATACTGGTGCCAGGGGTGGCACACACCTTAGTCCCAGCACGTGGGAGGCAGAGGCAGGCAGATCTCTGTGAGTTCGAGGCCAGTCTGGTCTACAAGAGCTAGTTCCAGGACAGGCTCCAAAGCCACAGAGAAACCCTGTCTTGAAAAACCAATAAAGGAAGAAAGAAAGAAAGAAAGAAAGAAAGAAAGAAAGAAAGAAAGAAAGCAATACAGTACTGACTTATAACAGTCTTTGAGAATATTCACATCTCTCCTCTTTGAAGCCAACTTTGCATTGATCAAATGAGAAGGATGTTTGCTGACTGTAATGACTAAACTTGGCTGTCAAGCTGACACACCTGGGAATAGGGGACCTCAGCTGAGGGATTGGCCTGTGGGGGCCTTTTCTTGTTGGCTGATTTGCTGTGAGAGGCACCATCAGTGCCCTTTGTGTAGTGCATCCCTCGGCAGGTGGGTTGGGCTGCGAAAGAAGTTACCTGCATGTGAGCCTGGGAACAAAGTCATCCGTCCATTGGTTTCCACTTCTGTGTCTCCTGCTTTGAGCTCCTGTCCTGGCTTCTCTTGATAATGGACTGTAACCTGTAAGCTTAAAAAACAAGACAGGGAGCAAAAACAAAGATGAAAACAACAACAACAGAAGACTCAACAACCCTGCCCTCCCCAAGTTGCTTTAGGTCACAGTGTTCATCACAGCACAGAGAATAAACTAGACCACTAATGGGGAAAACGGTCACTCCTCGAGTGTTCTAAGTGATGGCTGTGTTGGATTCTGTGCTCTGTTGTGGACGGCAATGGTGAATTAGTCATGGCCGCGAAGGACAGACCACTAAATAGGTCACGATTTATGATTAGCTATGTCCAGGTTTATTGTGGGAACAAAGGGAGCAGCTGTTGTAATGTCGTGGGGTTTAACTGGAAGGAAAGGACCACAGAGCTGTGTCGAACTGTTTCAGTTCCTGCAAGTTTTCTTCTCTTGAAACATTTTCTGTTTAGTTTCCTCTGTGTCTTGTCTGTAATTTTGTCCCTGTGATTCAGAAACTTTGTTTTGGGAAGGGAGGTGGCTCGCTGGGTAAAGCTGAGCTTGAATCTCCAACATCTACACCAAAAAGTCAGTTCAGCCTTTTGCAAGATTCGGGGAAATAACGGTCATTTTAAAGTCCATTTCTATTTCCTTTGTTACATGAAGGAAAAAGAAGTTGCCCTTTGCAACTGCTGTCTTAAATCTTTTTCCTTGAACGTTAGTTTTTATGTGATTTCCTCCAGAAATGAAGAAAATAACCCTTACTTCACAGGGTTGTCGTTGTGGGGTTCCTTATAAATTTAAAGCATCTTCCATGGGTATCAAATCTTGGTGGCTTCCTAAGCGAATGGTATTCCTGCCCTGTGGGATGGAGTGTTACCTGTAGAGTTGCTCTAGAATCACCTGCCGACATGCAACCCAAAGTTGAAAATGTGCTTTTGCTGTTGTTGTTATTGCTGTTGTTTTTCTCTTTTTGAGACAGGGTTTGTCTATGTAGCAGCCATGACTGTTCTTTAACTCACTCTGTAGATCAGGCTGGCCTTGAACTCACAGAGATCCACCTGCCTCTGCTGGGATTAAAGGTGTGTGCCACTACCGCCTGATGAAAATGTGTTTTGTCTACCAAGCTGCTACATGCACACAGGTGACCCAAGAGTTTCAGCTTTTGGCTGGCGGAGAAAAATGAATATGTTTTGGATCATCTTATTAGATGCATGTGTCCTCTCCTACCTGCTACAGCAGATGGACAGCAAGTTTTTGAATCCCTTTAATTTTTGAACTTCAGTCATTTAACTATCAAATATATCATTTTCTAATCTGTATTATTTCAGGAAACTAAGTATTATATATGACAGTGTCCTGAATACTTTTGAGAAAAGATTCACTCTCCTTTTTTGTTATCTATGTGTTTATATGCACGTAACATTTTATTGTGAATTTTACCTTGTTACTGGCGTTTGGCTAATGCCTATGCCGAAGGAAAAGGGGCCTATCCTACAGAATGTGTTCTCTCCTCATGAATTGGGACATGTGGCTGGGACTTTTTGAAATCTCAGATGACTCAGTTTTCTTTTCCAGTTTGCTCTCATTCTGCTCATCTTCACTGAGCATGTTCAAGCCTGACACCATGATGTAATCATTCTGATTTTGCAATATTTTAAAGTGGAAGGGAAGCATTGTGAGAATTATGGCAGTTTTCTTGAGACCGGACACTCCCATCGTATTTTACAGTATTGTTTGAAAGATCTACCAGAAAGCACACACACAGAATGAGAGAGAAAGGAGAGAGAGAGAGAGAGAGAGAGAGAGAGAGAGAGAGAGAGAGAGAGAGAGAGAGAGAGAGAGAGAGAGAGAGAGAGAGAGAGCGAGCTGTGCCATTTGGCTGCCTCTTGTTCCTTTCCTGTCTCCTCCCTTTGTCTCCAGATGCTTCAGCAGATGGCTGGGTCCAAAGCTCTAAATTTGTACCTTGTGTGACCTTTAGCCCAGAGAAAGGCAACTCTTTTCTGCAGATAAACTTCCTGGCCATTGCTTGTAGAGCTTTTGTCATTTGTTATGAATAAATTTAACTCTGTGGCTGTTCCTACTGAGGCTTAAATAGCACAGTGGGCTTCCAGCTAGGCGCAGCTTTTCTTGGGACCTTAGCAAGTTTTAAGGATGAACGTCCCAGCACTGGTTGGGCTCCACAAGAGTGCCGGGGTCCTGCAGCACATGCTAATACAGGAGAATCTGGGGATCCTCTGCTTAGATTTGGCCTTTAAAGGAGTTTTCAGGCTGCAGAGCAGACTAGGGCACGGGCCTCAGAGGCCGGCAGGTTTGTAGTCTGCCTCTGCTGGGTTGTACATGGACAGATCTTAGAGCAGCCGAGCTGCTAGCACTGTATGAGGCCTGAATGAAGAGATCGGTTCAGTCGATTGTAGTCTGTGTGTAATTTAAACATTACTATTATTTCCTGTTCTTGGACATTATTAATAGTTGTTCAACAAATGGCTCATTCTTAAATGTCTGTATCCAAGGACAGGGCATGGAGGCTAACGAAACAGAGCGAGTATGCCAGCAGACAGTGTCAGAAAAAGAACCACAGGAATAGTATGGGGCCATCTTTACAATCTACTGTCTAATTCAGCACTTTCTGTGCTTTTCAGCTATTGCTGGCTGACAATACATAGGGACAATGCATAGGTTGCCAATTATATCCTTGTTTGTGGCAACTCATTTGATAGAAGATGTCCTAGATTTTCATATATTCATGGTCTGAAATGCTCAAAGGTGGACGAGAGAGACAGGTGCAGCTCCCCTGGGAGGTAGAAAATAAACCCACCGTTCCTTCTCTTTCTACCACCAGGCTGAGTTTGGGACAGGAGGAAACTTGGAGAAAGTAAAGGAGAGGATACAGTAACAGCCTGGGGTGGGGTCTTTGAAGACAGCCTGGGCTGCTCACTAGCTGTGCTCAGGGGGCAGAGGTAAGCTAGAGTCAGTGTTTTACCCGCTCACTACTGTCTTCTAGTCCTTCCCCAACAGCCGCCTCCCGCACATCTTAGGAAGAATCACTGTAGACAGCAATGAGGAGAATTAGTCTGATGTAGTCTGGAGAAAATTTGTGTTCCACCCTATTTTCCATTGGCTTTTGAAAATCTCCAAGGCAAGATAACAATGCATTCTTCCTAACATGATAGAGGACATGGGTACCGTTAATGTCACGTAAGGAGAAAGCCCATGTTGATTAAAAACAGAAGGACATTTGTGAGGGGCACTGGCTGACTACGGATGAGCTGAGGAGTAGGAAAGTCCTACTCCTCGTTGAGTGATTATGCTATTGAGCTTCTGCAAGGCACCCTTCAAGCTGTTGGAAGTTGGCTAATTAGCGTGGACTCCATGTATAAAAACACCCTGCTCTAGGCAAGAGAGAAGAGATGCTGACGCTTCCTATGGTCTGCATTCTGTAGCAGGGAGGCATGGAAAGGGCAGTGAGTTTCCACAGGAGACCAGGCCAATCTCAGATGCGCTAATGTCAGTGGGCGTGGGTGGGTGGAGGCGCTAGGAGTCTTGTATGATCTGGCGGCCCTTTGAAGAGTGCCAGCTTGGGGGCTCATGTTTCCGCTTGCAGCCAAATCAGAATTTGAGATTTTTAATCCCTTTGAACCAAACTAGGTATATTATGAGAATTAGACATTTGATCTCATGGATTTTATCAGGTAATAGAAACTCTAGTCTTTCCTCAGCTTTGGCATAATCTGGACCCTGGCTGGCCTTAGATTGCATTTTTTTTTTTTCCTGAAACAATTAGGTGGTACCATGCTGGTTATGGGCTGCTTTAGCTTCAGGGTCCTCACAAAGCCTGGAGCGCCCCTGCTGAACACAACAGTGTGCCCATTAACTGGGCTACCTCCTACCTGTCCCGAGGGCTTGGCGTCGCCTTTGGAAGATGACTTTTGTTGTTGGCCATCCAGGCAGGCAGGCTGAGCCACTTTAATTATTTATGCTGTTTTGGGTTAGCATAAGCTGCTTATTCAGAATGCTAGGTCCTGGACTTGGGTGGGAATTCTTTGGTCAGCCCAGCTGCAGGCTTAGCATTAATTTGATTCTAATCCCTAGGACGGCCCCTCTGAACACCTGATTGCTTGTTTTCCACATCCACAAACACTTGCTCAGTAATGCCCACCAGGCTCTAGCATTCAGCTTCTGGATTGTGTGCTTAAGGACCAGGAGCTTTGGATCACTTGTCCACACCCAAGGTAGAGAGATAGAAAGCTACATTCTGGAAGGTGTCCTTATATCTCATTCCTCTCTGGAGTGTTGGGGTCACACAGATTAGATTTCCTTACCCAAGAGTCTGTACATACATATTCCCTCAAGTTTTTCTCATATGCCCTTTTAAAGACAAATGGGATAGACTATTTTAAAAGTTTTGGGGATTGAAGTTCTGTATGCGTCTGTAATAATAAAAATACTGAAGTTTTTCCTCACTATTATAGTTCGGTACCACTGAAGTATTTCTCACTATTGTGGTTTGGTACCACTTCTGTTCTGCCACTTGTGTGTAGGACATGTACCACATAGGACAAATACCTGAGGGTTATGAATGAAGAGCTGGTTTTCTGTATGCTCAGTGGGATCTACACTGAATATAAGCAGAACCAAAGCGAGGCCAAATAAAACTGGCTAAAAATCCCTATTAAGTGATGGTGCGTTGTATGTCAGTAGAGAGGGAGAAGGAAGTGAAGGGTCTGCTCGAGAGTCATGCTAAAGTGTGCAGATTCTAACGTGTTTGTTGTTGTGAGTAAGGTAGGAATGAGAGACAGTGAGTTAGGCTGTTAGGGGGTGAGCAGCAAAACTGTCTTAACACACTGCATTGGTGATAAACACCACGTTGCTGAGGTGCCCTGACATTCTATTGCATGAGACTTTATAGGAACTGGAAGAACCCTGGTTTTGTCTTCTAGAAGTACATCAGGATGCAGAGATGCGGGAAGGGAGCCATAGAGCTTTTTCTCATGCAAGGATAGGCAGCGTAGGATGTATATATATCAATGTCACCCCGTTTACCAGAAGATCTGCTGCCCGCCCCCATCCCTTTCATGGAAGACACCTCTCTCTAAGGATTTCTGCCCAGTGTTTGAACAATTTCAACCTTTTCCCACTTCCTTACCTCATTACAAATATTTATGTAAAAACTGAGAATTAAATGCTTTCTACAGTAGCAAATCTCAGAATTTCATTGGCTTGCTGAGTGTCTTTGCTCACGTGACCACTCAGAAGAGATATTTGTTATGATTTCCTTATTTTTAATTTTGTGTCTATTACTGTTTCGTCTGCATCTATGCCTGTATACTACATACATGCCTGGCATCTGCAGAGGCACGGTGGGTATCAGATCACCTGGAACTGGAGTTAAAGACGGTTTGTGAGCTACCGCGTGGGTACTGGGAATCAAACCTGGGTCCTCCCCAAGAACAACAGGTGCTCTTATCCACCAAGCCATCTCTCAAGCTCCATCCATAGTGTCTTTTGGTTGGTGGGTAAGAGCGATTTCTCTGTCTTATAGGTACGTTGGGGTTCCCTGAAACTACCCTTGTGTATGTACAGGAGACCACATACACGTTCTTTGTAGTCTGTGGAGGGTGGTGGTTATGTACATCAGTTCTGGTTTTCGTGGTAGTGATAAATAGTCTTATTATTGAACCTAGGTCACAAAAGACCTGAATTTTGGAGCAGGGCACACACATGGGTTTATCATACAGCATTGTATGCTTGGGGGGCCAGGCATTGTGTAGCCATTGTGTATCTGATATAGAGCACACCTCTTGGAGTGTGTTTTCCCCCAACCATGCTTGTTTTTTATCAGATGCTCTAAATATCAAACAGAGATGACTTAGTAGTTTAAGAAAAAGAGAATTAGCCACGAAGCACTAGTTACACAAGGGTAGCATATGCTTTTGAAGTGAAAAAGATGTTCAAGTTCAGAAATTATACTATTGAGTCTACCAGGCTATGGATTTAGAGATGCTTGTTTTGAAAACAGGATTATGCTCACCCAACCCTGAGAGTCTGTCTGCTTGAGACTAACAGAAGTAACAGTATGGATGACTCCAGTGATTGTCATAGTGAAGAGCCAGAGTCCCTTGGAAAGAATGCCACATTTAAACAGCACAGTCAAAAGGAATTTCTCTGGGGTAATTTTTGAGACAGCGTCTCACAATGTGCTCAGTATTGCCAGGAACTTGCTGTGTCACACAGGCTGCTGGCCAGCTGATGACCTACCTGTGTCAGCTGCCTGAGCGCTAGGATCCCAAGCATACTCTACCGTGGCCAGTCCTTGGGAGTTTAGTTTTCCTTTCTGTGACAGGGTCTTGTTCTATATACTAGGCGCCTCCTCAATTGTTTCTCTTTTTAAGTGGGTAGGGTTTTCTTGAATGAGATTAACTCAAGATGATGCTGAATCTGCTGTGTAGCTCATTTTGGCTTTGAACTTGACCATTCCATCCAATTTGAAGATTTAAAAAAAGATTTCTATGTGTTTGTGTCTGGATATGTGCACCTGGGTGCAGATACCCCTAGAGGCCAGAAGATGGTATTGGATCCTGTGGAGTTAGAGTTACAAGCAGTTGTGAGCCTCCTGATGTGGGTGCTGGAGATCCAACTCAGGTCCTCTGGAAAAACATGCAATCCCTGAACTGCTGGACCAGCTTCTAGCTTCCAGTTTGTCTATTCCTAAAACACCTCTTACATGAATTGCGTAGCTGATTTTTGACATTGTTGCCTTTTGGCTGTTTCTTAGGTTTATATTCTCAAAGGCCAGTGTTCAGCTGTTTATTCTGGCCTGCATCACTCACATTTGTTGTGAAAGAAATTAGAATGTGTGTGGGGATAGAAAATAGCTCCCTTGTGAAATATGCCTGAAGCAAGAGGTGTTTTGCCCTCAATTTGGCCACAATAAGTTAAGAGGCATGGAAACTTTGGAAGGTGTTTTTAGAGAAATGTGCCCTTAAGGACTATCTTCTCCTAATGTCAAAATGAGAAAGAAGGCAGCGTGCCCAAATGCCAGCATGTGACATGGGAAGGAAAAGAAATTTTGGATGAAAAGTGGGGGTGTGTTTAAATGAGACCTAAGCAGGCCTATTAGCCCTGGATTTAATAGACTGTATGTAGGAAATGGGGTCCTAGGGATCATCATTCTACAGTTGAAAGCAGTTGGTCACCTTGCCTTTGTAGACTCCAAAGACTATGTAGATGACCACGTGTCTCTGATGGAGTTTCTGAGATAGAGTGGCAGATGGTCTAATGTGTCCTTGGAGGAAAGGGTGAAAACTGATACTCTTTAGACAGACTTGCTGAACTAGTATTCTTTTGCCTTCAAAAGTGATTTTAAGGCAGTTTTTTTTTGGGATGGGTACAATTTTTAAGGTTAGTCAGCTTCATGCTAGTCTGCGGTATTGTGTGGACTAGATTGTCTGCTTGCTTGCTTTCTCCTGGGGACCACTGGATGTGGTCTTTATTTGAATGGCAATGGCAGGCGTATTTGCTTCTAGGAACAGGGTGGATGAAAAGGGTCCTCTGTCTTAGCCACATGTGCTCTGTCTAACGACTGGATGGAGTTCTTGTAGTCTAGAGTCAGGGACCAGTGCCATTTTCTGGCTCTTACAGCGAAGGGTTGTATGTTTTAATACTCTTTCCTAAACTAGAATTTTATTTACTTTTAAAAATGCTTGAATTTTCAGTTGTCCACACCTATGTATTTGATATGTATTTCCGGTTGTTGATATTATGAAACAACAAAGCACTTCATTTGGGATTGGAAGCATAACCAAATGAGAAATCTCTCATCTACTGAGAAGAAAACTGAAATTCTGAATTTCGACTGCCCTGCAGATTGAATGGATTTCTCTCTCTGTGTGTGTCTGTGTTGCCATGGCACGAGTGTAGATTTAATGCCCCTATTTTCCTTAGAAGTTTGACTTCGCGGGTAAAAAGTTCCCTGGTGTAGACTGAAGATAACACGTAACACATGGACCTTGACAGAGCTGAAATGTAATCAGAGGGAAGGGCTATTTAAAAGCAGTTTAGGTTTCCAAAAGGCTAGGAGGATTTTGAATGTTGTCACCAGAAAGAAATGATAAATTTTTAAGGAGATAATATGTTTGTCCTGATTTGAACCTCTACAATATATACATCTATTGAAATCTTCTATGGCTCCCCATAAATATGAGAAGTTTTTATATCAATTTAAAATAAGCTGTGGATTGAAAAGCCCACCTTGAAGTCAGGGTCTGAGTGCTTTTGTACATTTAACATGGATTTCTGTCATGAGAAGTAGCCTATATTTATTTATTTAGACTAGAGCTTTAATGTAATAAAAACTTTTCTTTATGTTAAAAACTCTTTGGAGCCCTAAAATGACTCTTGTCAGTCTGAGCCTCTCATCTGCCTTCCCAGTCCTGAAGGTTGTCCCTTCACTTAACTGACAAATACTGTGTCTTTGCTGCAGTACCTGGTGGGTGATGGGCACCCATCCTTTCTGTAGCGCCTTGACCTGAGAAGTGTCAGGACACACCCTCCTAGAGAGGCTGCCATAGTGATCCTAGCTGGTGAATGGTTGCTGCTCAGCGGCTTCTCACTGGCATCATGGGGGATGTCCTGGCTCTGCTGGCCTGTGATGGTGGCGCCTATGAGCATTTGTGTCTTCTGAGCCCCCTGTAAGATGCAGAGAAGTGGCAGGGGGTGACAGTGGGTACACGATCCATACATTTTGGGTTTGTTTGTTGTTTTGAGCTAAGGCCTCCCTGTAGAGTCTAGGTTGTCTTCAAAGCTGAGATCGTCCTTTCGGGGGGACTACAGGTGTGCACCCTCCCAGCTGGGGAAGCGTCAGTGATACCCCTGTGTGAATGTCAGCTACAGAGAAGGTAAGAATCTCTTGATTGTGTGCAAGTACGAGCCTGGAGCTATTTTTTGTTTTATCTATTGATTGATTGATTGATTGGTTGGTTGGTTGATTGAGGCAGGGTCTAATATAGCCCATTCTGTCCTTAGACTGGGTCTGAGGCTGGTGTTTTAATCAAACAGGTGGCCCTTTCTACGGGGCATATCTAAGAAAAGCAGCAGAGAGTGTATGGACTTGAGAGACCAGAGTCTAAAGTTCCAGGACTCCTTTGCTCTTGTGAGCTGCGTGCATGTGGGAAGATACAAGAGAGAACTTTGTAAAAGGAACATGCTGTGACTTCATGCTTGCAACAGATCGTGGTTTCCATTCTGCTCTTTAACTGTGAACTCATCCTGCTCCTTGACAAACAGCTGCTGATAAGGGCAGGGAACAGAGGGCTTTGCTAGATCATAGGCATCAGGAATCCTTTGCTGTGCCTTGGAGGAAAAGTTATTTTTTCTTGGAACGTGGAATTGAGGTGTCTCCTCAGGGCCCATTCTTGAGGGATGAGTTGGTTTCAGGAGTCGTTCTAGATGTATATCTTGTGGCTTATAAAGCTGACCGTGGTTACAAAATAAGGCAGGATGGATCCTTAGACAGCGTGTTCTTGTACATGCTGTGTGTCTGTACCTAAGAGTCTGTGTCAGAAAACAGGTGAAATCGACAATATTTTCTTCTGAGAGTGTTCATTAACTTGTTCACACTGTAACAACTAGGAGAATGTCAAAAAGAACCTTACTATCAAAAGATTTTAAATTTTTATTTATGACTAAATCTTGTCAGCATGCACAATGTGGTTAGAGTTCAAACCTGCACAAACCGTAGGAATCTAAGATAAACTTCCTTCACTCTGACTCCCTCTAAGGAGGGAGGTGTAAAGAAGGCAAGATTCTCTTGGTATGATTGGAAATATGAGCTTGGAGTTCTCTTGTTTTATCTATCATCTGTCTCTATCTCATCTCTCGATACATCCATCCATTTCTCTATCTCATCTCTATCTATCATCTATCTATCTATCTATCTATCTATCTATCTATCTATCTATCTATCCATCCAACTCTCTATCTCCTATCTATCTATCTATCTATCTATCTATCTATCTATCTATCTATCTACTATCTATCTATGGTCTTGTGTTTACCTCCTCAGTATCATCATTTTCCCCAGTAAGCCATGTTTCACCTCAGACTGTGAAATGTTGCTGTCGGTTCCTTTTCCATAGCCCACCCAGAGACTGCCTGTTCAGTTGTTTGTACCCTACAGGCTCTCTCTAGCGTCCTTGCTGTCTTCTAAGAATTTGACCTTTGTTGTAGGGACAGTGACACATCCGTGAAGACCTTGAGCTGGCAGTGTTGTGAGCAGTTTTAAAAACCATTGGTTCTCAAACTTCTTTGTGTATCACTGTCTGGAGGGCTTGCTATGATAAGAACTGAGAGGCAGGGGCTGGATGCCTCCTGCTACCCCAACACTAAGGAGGCTGTGGCAGGAGGATCTTTTTTTTTGAAGCCTCTTTGTGTTATATAGCCAGAACTTGTCTCCAACACAAATAATGGTAATCCCCTCTCTCCCCCAAATAAAAACATCTGACAACAAAAGCCCTCAAGTTGTTTGGTCTACTCGCAAGGGTTGTGATCATGATCCAGGGGGTCTGGCAGGGAGCCTCACAACTTGCCACCGTTACTCTCAGGGGTCAACTGTAGAGAACCTGGTTTTGGGGAGTAATCTCCTAGGCTGCATTTGGAGCGGGCAGAGGGTAAGTGCGCAGGACAAAGAGCTAGGAAGCAGTGTCACTTTCGGTTGAGAGTGAATTCTTTGAATGAATGGAGACATGCTTAGTGGCACTCAGGAGTCTGAAGTTTACAGGTTTAAAGGTCAGTGCTACATAGTGTGACTGTGTTTTCAACAAAGCAGCCAGACTGCTAGAAATGCAGCAGAAGTGACCCTCAGGTATCTTGCATGGGCAAGAAGGAGGATGTTGGTTCCAGCCACTGGAGTAGGAAGCACCCAAACAATGGTCAGGTTCTCTGTGATGGCCCACAGACCAGGATGCTCATAATTTTGTATACTTTTTACACATCTAGCACAATTATTGGTATATTGGTTGTATCAGTCAGTTTCCTATTGCCATGCCAACATATCAGAGAAAATCAACTTAATAGGAAAAGGAAAGTTAATTTAAGCTCATTGTTTCGGAGGTCTTAATTCAGTCCATGGTAGCTTGACCTTTGTTTTGAGCCCTGTTATAAGGCAGTAGTTAAAAGTACTCACCTCATGGTGTCCAGAAAACAAAATAATTCAACAGGGGGCCCGGGTCTTAATATTATCTTCAACTGTTCACCCAGCTTTCTCCTAAAGGTTCTATCATCTTCCACTAGTACCAGTTTAGCCAAGTAAACCTGGGGCTTTGGTGGTGGTGGGGGCATTCAAGATCCCAGTTATAACACTGGCCTTCAGCAAAGCAGCAAATGAATCTGTTGATTTTACTTTGCAAGCTATCATCATAGGGTTGGGAGGGGAAGCATGAGAAAAGCATGTGGTGCCATCGCAGGGCCCGAATGACTCTTTTTAAGCTGAGGAAGTTCATCTGTGCTCAGGGCGCGGTCCAGTATGCTTGTACTCAGTGCTGACTCAGCCTGGTTAGGGCCAGGCTCTGGGCTAGACACTGAGCTCACCCATGGGGGAGAGTTTTCAGTGGTTTGGAAGAAGCAGAAGCCAGACAGCTAGTGGGTTTTGGAGTGACAGGCTAGAAGCTATGTGCTGGAGTTGCCAGTGTGAGCCACCTTCTCCAGCTTTTTACAGTTGCGGGAGTGGGGAGTCCTCATGCTTGTATGGTAGTGATTTTATCTTTGTCAGCCTTATCTTAGGGATCATATCGCTAGGCGGTGCATGGCTACATTCACTCAACTGGAGAGTCTCCAAAACTACATTCTAACTACTGTCTCATTTTAAGCAAAGCATGAAGCTAATTTTAATATTTAGAAAAGCCACCTAATAAGTGTTTCTAGAGTAAGTAGTACTATTTCATTGGCAATTACTTATAGATAGGTCTTTCTCTGAAGGATATCAAAGTGTCTCCAGGTGAAATGAGATGCTGACTGAGATTCTTTTTTGACTACTGCATGATGGAGGGAAGATGAGGCAAAAGCACAAAGTGCTGGTGATGATTGAAATTGCATACAGGTACAGGATACTATTGAAAATGCATGCAAGTATAGAATGCTATTGAAAATGCATGCAGGATAGGATGCTATTGAAAATGCATGCAGGTATAGAATACTGTTCGCTCTGCTTTTGTGCTTGCTAGAAATCTTATGTATTAAAAAAACATGCTCTTAGAAAAATTAAATACAGCATTTTGTGAAATGCCAGGTAGATAGTTAAAGCTGAAAATGAAAGTCGTTGATTTTTACTCTAAGGTATTCACCAGGAGAGTGATTTTAATTTAAATGTCAATGTACAATACACGGAAGAATAGCAAATGCTGAACCGTGGTGGATTACCCACTGTTCATGAGGAGGAACCTACAGATAGACCGGGAACTTCTATGTGTGTCCCATTAATGTCAGGGAAATATGCCCTGGCCAATTTCCCTCTCATAGCAATAGTATCTATCTTCTTCATACAAACCTTCCCAATATAACATATGTCCATCCTGATGTGCCAGAGCATTCTTGGATTTGAATACAAGGAAGTTATAAACATCTTAATTAAAAAACTACAGTAAGAGGTAAAGACTTGGCAAGGCAATGGTGTTTGTGGGCATCTTTGTCTCTCCTGGACACTGAATTTAGTTTTTTGTTTTTGTTCTTTTTTGTTTTTAAGTGTAGAAATGATATTCAGCGAATGAGATGAAAAGTACACTTTCTCAGTCGTGTATAGCTACATGAGATTTTATGTTTTCCCTTTGAGACAGAGTAGTGCAGGCTGACCTCAAATTCTCAGCCTTTCGCCACTCACTGCTTTGTTTGGTTATATCATAGAATGTGCGCATTTCTTTAAGATTATTTATGTATGTTTCTGTATTTATGAATGCATGCCATGTGTATGGATGCCCGTGGAGGCAGAGGAAGGTGACAGATCTTCTGAGGCTGGAGTTACAGGCAATTGTGAGCGGCCTAACACAAACTCACATCTCCTAGAAGAGCAGTAAGTGCTGCAGTACTTTACTTAGAAGTTGGGTGTTTTAGCCAGATGTGGTGGCTCCCTAGCAAAAGCAGAGCACTTGCAGGTAGAAGGAGGAGGACCAGGAATTCAAGGCAGTACCTGAAGGTGCTGTGAACTTTTCATCTGGTTCCATATATTATAATTACAATAGATAAAATCTGTTAAACATTTGGGGGGTATGTTCAGGAATAAAATTTAAAAGCATTTTCTGTATTCAACTAGGTTAATTATTCTAAAAAGTATTCTTACAATTCTTCTATTAGAAAAGGCATGGGTAGTACCCAGGGTACCTGACAGCAGACACAGAGGTGAGGTCAGTCCCGGCTTACTCTCCTCAGCCAGAGACCTGGCTGTCTTTCATTTCATTCTCCCCATTCTTCCCACTCCCCCAGAAATCTCACCACCAGCCTCTGGCTCAACCACTCCGCCTTGTCATCTTTAGAGATGGGACAGGAGCATGTGCGTGCTCTGTGTGCCCGTGTCCCACAGGGCTGGTCTCAGCACTGCTTCCAGAGTGTGGCTGGCCACTCAGCCACCATCTCCTGTTCACATTCTCACCCAGCCTGGACACTTTCATTCCACCCTGTAAGGTGTGTTGAACAAAATGTTCCGGGGCTTGAAAACTAAAGCCAAGGACTCATAGAACTGCTAAGATGCTGGGCCTTCCCCTGTGTTCTTTGAGGTGCTAACTTTGAACTTGTGGCCCTTTGTTTTGCTTAAGGAATTTTAAAAAGTATTGTTCCAGCATAGACCGGGTGTGTGTCTGAGCTGAGTTTGTCGGCCCATGCTTATTGCATGCTTGCAGTGAGCTAAATATTTAATGCATGTTAATGTGTTTAGTTAGCACCTGATTAAAGCAGGTACTGACCCGAGTAGGCTGGGGCAGAGGATTCTGTAGTTTTGAAATGGCAGAGCCAGTGTTCAAGTTCACGGCCTGCCCCAGAATCCACACAGCCAGCTGTTGGAACAAGCTAAGTGCAGGAGCAGTTAGATGGCAATACAGACTTACATAGGCGCTCAGCCACCTGTCACTTATGTTCAACTGGTTCAACTTTTAGGTTTGGGGAGGAACGTGACCTTACCATATGGACAACCTAGAACCTTATGGGGCAAATTGGGAGGGGGTAAAATGAGGATTGGAACAGGAGAGAAAGGACCACTAGTGAGAAAAGAGAGGAGACAGGCCCCAAATATCCAAGCCCCAAAGGACTCTGGCCTGCAGGCTCCCTGACCTTGATCTTCAGCGTTTGGAAAGATTCATTTGTATGCCTGTGTGGTGTTCCACAATACCCACAGTCACCCTGACCTAATTGTCTGGCTCCCTTCACTCTTCATCCCAAAGTGACTACATTTGTGGCTTTGGTAACTGGAGACCCTCTATTGCAATCTTTCCTGCTCCCTGTTCCTGAAACACCCTCGAGGGGCCACAGGACAGATTCTGAGGGTCTTCTGGGTTGATTGCTTTAGAGTTTCTGGAATATGGCTTCCTGAGAGGCTGTGCCAATGGCAAGGCCTGTGTGCTCTCCTGTCTTCATTAGCATTTCATAGCAAAGCCTGCCCGCTTCCTGTCACACACAGTTTCCCTCCAGGAATCCCCACTGGAGGGCTAATCAGGGCTGCCACTTTTTCTGGCAGAAACCACCCACTCTACAGTGGGCTGAAGGAGCAAAATCTTATTAGATTTTATTTATAAACAAATAAATGTGGTTAGCTAGAAATCTGGTGCCCAGCCTCCCATCTTAAAACAAAACAAGAAACCCTCTTGTAATGGGACAAAGGTGGCACTCAGATGATTCCCATAAAGACCTATTGGGATATATTCTTTCTCCCTCCAAGAGGGGCTGGGTGGGAAAAGACAGCATCTCCCTCTGCACAGTGGAGGAGGCTCCCTGGCCTCTCTTTGTCCAAGGCCACAGGAGGAGGTGGCATTGTGCCAGGAGAGCTGCAGAGACCGGTTAATCTCCTGCAATGATTGGTTCTTCAGCTTCACAGCCTAAAAGTAAACCAAGTTTAGCCTCAGCGTGGTGCTGTGTTAGATGGAAACCTTGGCTGAAAGGTCAGGAGTGGATTGGGGGTGACTGTTGACCCTGTGTGATGATTGGCAGATTCCTTAATTAGGAGCCATGGACTAAGAAATAACTTTTGCCCATAAGTTTAAAAAAGCTATCTGTGTGAGATGGGTGGTGAGGGGGAGAGCAAAATGCTCAGCTCTGGTGCTGGGGACTGTGGGGGTGGGATGTCCAACCAGTGTGTGGATGGGGGGGTTATCTTTCTCTTCCCCTGCTCTCCCCTCCATCTCCCTCTCTTCTGCTTCTTTTGTTTCTCCCCAGAAGAAACAAAGGGAGCTAAACTTTAACTCCTGGTTTGGAGGCTGGGTTAGCAGCTCTCTGGGAAGACTGAGCAGGTGAGTTTCGAGTGGGGAAGTAGAGAGCTGAACTGTTGACTGTGTTAAAACCTCCATGGAAGGTGTGTTCCAGACTGTCCGCCATGCTGGAGGCCTTGTGCGCAGAGTGCTGAAAGCTTACCAGAAAGACAGGCCTCGCGGGAAACAACGTGCCCCAAATGTGCCTCTGTGTAGCCGAGAACGTGGTTTCCAAAATAAGAAAAAGTTGAAATGGTAAATACTTTTATAAAGCCTCAGTAGTTTGGATGTTAAATTGCAGAGTAAATAAATAGTATTATGTATGTGTGTATATATGCATGCATGCATTTCTACACACATGTGCACAGTTGGGAGATGCAGTAACATGATAATGTTTCAATTTCCGTTCTTTTCTTGTTCATCGTTTTGTCTACTGTATCATAGCTCAGCCTGTAGACTTAGGAGTAGCTCCCGGAGAAAAGTGAAAATCTCACACATCAAGCTGGAAATAGCTCTTGTGTGGTGTGATGCTGCAGTTGAGAAAGCTGTTAAACTCCCCAGCTGCATCATTGGTGTCAAGTTGGGTACAAAAAGCACAGGATCGGTTCATCTCCCACTAAGACTCAGAAATGGTATTGACTGTCTTCCCTTAACCCTTCCGCCTCTCTATAATGGGGCCATCTGGGGGTAGCAGTGGGAGTGGGGGTTGCTTTCCAGGAGCTCTTCATTAAGTTCCAGCTTTATTTCCAAGGACCCTGGAATCACAGGAACTTGGAGGG
Organism: Dicrostonyx torquatus; assembly: GCA_028555095.1. Lineage (NCBI taxonomy): Eukaryota > Metazoa > Chordata > Mammalia > Rodentia > Cricetidae > Dicrostonyx > Dicrostonyx torquatus. Next base: position 1,929,158 of record JAQHUG010000061.1, on the reverse strand, counting down.
CCCAGAAGCTGTTACTGGCATTGAGTGCATTAGAGAGAGGGCCAAGGGCAGTGGGCACAAAGGGAAGTGCACCACCTTGGCTGTGTGCAGAAGGAGTCTACAGGGGATGCTGCTTCAGATGTGACAAGAAGCATGCCCAGGCCTTTCTGGACCCATTATTCCACAGGGAAGTCCCCCAAGGTTTAAAGCCTGTCTCAGAGCTTTTACTGTCCATGGAACCCTGGACCTAGGAGGGCGCTCTCCTGTGTGGAAGGGAGAGAAGGGCTGGCAAGGGGAAATCCAGTACCAGAGAACAGAGAACAGGAAGCAGAAGAGAAAGTGCTCTCAGGAGCGTGGGGGTGGGAGCTAGCTACCTAAAAGACCAAGGGAACAGGGCAGGAGGGAGACAGCAAACGCTCAAGGAAATAGACGCAAATCCCATGAAGGCCTTTTAAGAAAGGGAGGGTACTAACCAAATAAAGAGAGAACTAGAAGATATCTGTACAGGAGCCGGCCTGAGGTGCCCACTTCTGAAGCCTGTGTCTCATACCAGTTTGTGTCCCTGGATGATGGCCACAGAGTTCCACTGCAAAGCGTGCAGAGTGGCACCTCTGAACGCAAAGGCAGAAGGGAAGCCACAGGGGCAAGAGTGACTTCAAGTTTTCCCTTCTGATCTCGCTGAAAATTGTTTATTGGGCAATTGATTATTGTGATCACATTTTTTTTTTTAATCACCAATCCTTACAGTCATGGTTCCTTCCTGTGTGTGAAGGGTAGATCATTCTGGGGCTGCACATCTCTGGTTCTCTGGCTATAGCCTGAAAAATTTCCCTACCTAGGAGGCTGCAATACAGTTAGGTTGGGACCAATTGAGTGATCCAAGGTAATGCCCCCAGTTCAGTGTCTTCTCTTTAGCCTGTCTTCCAAGCTATCTTGTCTTGAAAAGCATCAGTCACAGGTTCTGGGAAGTAGGAGGTTGAATGGTTGGGGGCAGATATTTAGAAACACCACCATCGCCACCATCAGCAACAACAACTAATGAAAAAAGAGGCCATGAATTTGAAAGAGTGCAAAAAAGTGTATATGGGAAGGCTTGTATGGAGGAAAGGGAAGGGGGAAATTATATTACTATCTCAAAAATCCCATAATTTTAAAAAAAAGAATAAGTATCACAGTTTTCTACTGTGTTTATTATCATGTATTCATTAGAAAACAGTGAATATCAATATGATATTGTCATGCACATATATCTCATCGTATTCTTTGTCCATAGTGTTTATTACTCTGATAAAATTGTCTTTCATCTATTGATTAGGAAAAAAAAAAGCCCTTTGTTGAAAGAAGGACTACTGTAAGATAGCCACCTGCAGAGCCAGCACACCTGGTAAAGTTGGGAGGCTCAGGTGTTCAAGCCATCCTTGGCTACTAAGACTCAAAACTAAGTCTTTTTTTGTCCCTATCCGTACCCCAGTCAGTAAGCCTCTGGAAGTTCTGTTCTTCAGCTAGTGAGTTTCTTGTGTTCTTGTGGTATTGTTATCCCTAAGTGTGGTAAGTGCCTGTCATAACAGATAGAAAAAGACAGGAAAAAGCCAATGGGGGTAGGGTGCGGTGGGAAGAATAGCATGTTCTGTATTATGAAGAGCTAAACTGGATTAGAGATAATTAATGTAATTATTTAATTTTGAATGCTTGACTGCTTTTAGCAGTTATTTTGTGATATAATGTCCTGTTGGGGACACAATAAAATGAAAGATTGAGGAATGTTTGACTGCCTACCTTGTTTACAGAAACTTCAATTTGTCACAAAACTCAGTTAAACATTTACTACAATGTAACAAATTTGAGAGTGTTCAAGGTATTTTGTGCTATTATATTAAATCTAATCACTGCCTTCAAAGAATCAATCATTTAGAATAGTTTCACAATAGAAATATAAGAATGAGTAACTTAAAAAATTTTAGTATCGAGATAAAATATTTTCATAATATATTTTACTCAGCCCAAGACAACTAAATATTATCATTTCTATATGCAATCAATATGAAAGATGCTAATGTGGGGAAAAAAATCCAAGAAAGAGTCTGGGCGTGGCAGCCTATGCCTTTAACACTTGCTCGAAGGAGGCAAAGGCAGGTGGATTTCTGAGAGTTTGAAGCCAGCCTGATTTACATAGAAAGTGCCAAGACAGCCATGGCTGCTTAGTGAGACACTGCCACAAAGCAAGATAAAAGCCAGTGAAGTTACTGACGGAAAGCATTCTACCATAAACTGTATCCCAGGCTGCTACTAAATGGCTCTTGTCGGAGACTGCTGGGTGTTTTACCCTGGGCATGTCTCTAGGATGGGCTGAAATTTTGTTGGAAGTATGTGGTTTCTATTTAGACCATAAAATGTGAATTTGAAAGAGCCAAATCAAATACTAGATTTATTCCTAACATATCTACAATTTTTTTTTTTTTAGTAAATAAACCAAGCAGTTTTAAATCTGAATTAAAAATGTAGGCCAGGCCATGGTAGTGCATACCTTTATTCTGAGCACGCAGGAGACAGAGACAGGTGGATCTCTGTGAATTTGAGGCCAGCCTAGTCTACACAGCGAGTTCTAGGACAGTTAAGGCTGTTACACAGAGAAACCCTGTCTTGAAACATCCCCCTCCCCCACCAAAGTAATTAGTTTTGTTAAACAATTCAGTTTCTTTGTCACTCTGGATTTTCCTGTGGCGATTTGTTAAATAATTGTCGGGGTCCGGTGCTAGCCCGGACTCTCAATTATTTCTCTACCAGACCCCAACATAAACTATCTCTCTCTGGACCGGCGTGGAGGCGTGGGAATACAGACACAACTTACATGGCTTTATCGGGAGGGAGATTCTCAGTGGTCCCCCATGAAGTCCTGAGTTCACATCCTGAAGAATTCCTCTCGTTTATTCTCCAAGCAGCTTTTATCCCAAAATGTAAACCGAGTGGGAAATACACCAGCATTCTGTCTCCTAGGTAACCAGGTGAATGACATTTTGTCACCTCCTCATCTACCTGTTGTGTATGCTAGCCCTCACATAGGCTTGAATCAGCATTTCTACCAGGCAGCCTCTAAATTACTAAGAAAGGAACAACATCCTGACCTTTGTTAGGGCAGTGACAGCCTGTCTGCAGGGCTACTTGGGGCCTATGGCTTCAGAGCCTGGCTGCCACACCATATAGAAATATGGGCCTACAAATAATGAACAGTGTAAGATTGGATGTTGAAGCAAAACTTTCTATACCTTTGCTATTTAAAGAATTCAAGATGGTATATAGTGGTGAAATTTGGCATGCGAGCAGCCCTGTCCAGTTCAACTTCTGACGATGAAAATGATGCTTATGAGCATGGTTCTGTCAAGAAGGAGGTTGCCCTGGGTGACCCTTGAGCCTTTAGTTCCGTGCCTAGGAACTAAATTCAGTTTTGTTTGGTTCAAATTTAAGTTGGCCCTTGGCTGAGGAAAGGTAACACATTATCACTGAGTGGTGGTCAGCATAGTCCAGTGGCTTCTGGATATCACTGGAGTTAAAGTAGGGGTTTAAAAAAAAAGACCTCAGCCTGGCGGCAGCTTGCAAACTTCATTAACAGTGATGATGTCATCGATAGACTTTTACAGAGCCGAGGTGATCGTAGCAAATTTGGGAACAAATCTGTGATTGTATCCATGTGTTTGTCAGAGACCCATTCACCTGCTGTTTGTATCACATGTCAGCTAGGAACACGTATACTTAGAGAAGGAATAAATGGCACCTTGTTTTCTAGGTTTCTACAACTTACATATACATTATTATTTGACCACACTCCATGCGTTATTAGAGGGAACAAGAACAACCCATTTGGCTAATAAAAAGAAACTGAAAGGCTAATTGAGTTACTAAAGGTTACGCTACTGGGGGTGTTGGAGTCTTGTCTTGAACCAGAATCTCTTGTTTCTGCCACCACATAAACAGAGAAATAGAGTATCCAGCTTCCTCCAATTCGTGGCTTGTTTTCTCGCTCTTCATAATAGAGCCCTTGTGCTTGGATTTATAAAGAATGTTTCTTTTGATATTTGGTGGGGGGAGAATCTCGTTAACAATCAGATGCTTGTAGTCCAGCAGATTCACGGGCCTCTAAAGAGTGCTGCCCTGGGTAGTGGGGATCTTTGCTCTTTTCCTGATATAACACATGATCTTGGTGACCATGTGTTACCAGTTTTTGCACATCAGATTCCAACTCAAAGGTTGGCAAACTTGCCTGCCCTATTATAAACTCAAGGATTGACGTGTGTGGGGGTGGGGGGTGTTGTCATTGTCCCGGGAAACAGAGCAGCATTGATCCCTCTGCAAATTTTCCTTGCCACTGAGATTCTAATGAAAGTATAGCCTTTTTTTTCCCCCTTGGCCCTCCTTAAATAACAATTTTCAATATCAAGTACTTCCCATATGTCAGACACACAAATTAACCCAACCCTTTCAGCAGTCCTGAGAGATAGGCCTGTCTCACTAAAGAAGCAAGGTCAGTGAGTTACTGAAGGCCACACATCCTATTAGACAGAGAATTGTGGTTAGAACCAAGGCCTTTTCCTCCAAGGTCTTGGTAATGCCTGCTTCTGAAACCAAACTGTACAGCAAAGGACTGACTGTAGTGTGCTTTATAGGGTGCTTCTTGTATTTTTCTGCTGCTCGTCTCCCACTGAAGTCAGAGGGGCTTTGCAAGCAGGGCAGTATGAGTAGTCTAAGAACTTTTCCGGCTGGGCGGTGGTGGCGCATGCCTTTAATCCCAGCACTTGGGGAGCAGGGGCAGGCAGATCTCTGTGAGTTCGAGGCCAGCCTGGTTTACAATAGCTAGTTCTAGGGCAGTCAGAACTGTTACACAGAGAAACCCTGTCTCGAAAAAAAATAATCTGAAACCTAACCCAAAGCAAAACAAACAAAAAAGAATTTTTCCAAAATTGATGGGATGATTTTGAAGACAAGACCACCCCATATAAAGGCATTGAGGTATGAAATGGTATAGTGTGTTGGGGAATCCATAAGAACTGTGTGTGTATGTATGTGTGTTTTGTGGGCAATAGATGTAAAAGAGGTAAGAGCAGGGAGGTAAAACTAGCTAGAGTTGAGAATACTTTGCTGAGATGTTTTCGGTCAGTGGGACTTACTGGGCAAAGAAGAAATGGGTATGGGAAGGATCCTGTAGAGGTGGGAAGGCTATGGCCCTTTTAGTGTGTGTGTGTGTGTGTGTGTGTGTGTGTGTGTGTGTGTGTGTGTGTGTGTGTGTTGTGTTTAATTTTGTATATGTATGCACATGGTGTGTGTGCACGCGCTATGGTGTACACATAATCAGAGGACAACTTAGTAGAATTGGTTCTCTCCTCCCATCTTTACGTGGGTTCCAAGGATCCAACTCAGGTCACCAGGTTTTCATGGCAATACCTTTACCCGCTTAGTCATCTTGCCAGTCCCTGCGTTGGATTCTTTTGTTTTTGAGACCAGGTCTCATACATCCCAGGCTGACCTCCTATCCTCTTGCCTCTATTTCTCAAGAGCTGAAATGAGAGGCAACAACTCAGCACCCATTCAACAAATGCAGCTTTCAGATATGAGTCCAAGTACAGAGCTGTATTTCAGTTGGCTTTGCTCCTGTTTCTTTAAGAATTTGTTGCTCTTCAGCTCCAGGAGTGATTCCAGATTGTGCCAGTGGGCCCATTCTCGCCCTGCCCAAGCTAAGCTGTTGGCATGAATGGAGAACAGAAGGCTGAGAATCACACACAGAAAGCCTTGCTTTTCTCCATGGGAGAATGATATTAACATTCTTGGTTCCCTGACTGCAGGACACTAGTGGCCCTGTACCCAGAGCAAGGAGAAGCGGTCCTTCGAATTTCCTTTCTGTCTGGCGAACACGCCAGTATCACAGTGACATTAGCCCTAAAGGAAGCATCAGTTTGTGGTGGAGACAGCAAGCCTTCTGAGTGGAGAGCAGTTTGTTATTTTCAAGAAGTGATTTCATGCCGGGCAGTGGTGGCGCACGCCTTTAATCCCAGCACTCGGGAGGAAGAGGCAGGCGGATCTCTGTGAGTTTGAGACTAGCCTGGTCTACAAGAGCTAGTTCCACAGAGAAACCCTGTCTCGAAAAACCAAAAAAAAAAAAAAAAGAAGAAGTGATTTCATGTTGAGGGAAAGAAAGCGTTGGACGAGACTTGGGAAACGTGAGGTCTGGTTTCTGTTGTATCCTAACTAACGGCATGACCATAGCCTTTTCGAAACTTCATTTTCTAAACAGGCTGGCAAGGCAAGCGCTGTTGGGACACTCCAAAGAATGTCCACGTGGGCTGGTGAACTCAGAACCCCATGGCCAGGGACTGCACAGTAGACATGTGAGATCCTTTTGTTGGGAGGGCCCAGGCGTCCCTGAAGGAGCTTCCTTTGCTGCTCAGTGAGCCACTGTAATGCAGTTCACCATCTTGCCAGAAAAAAAATATTTCTGTTAGGACCAGACATTCCTCTTTGTTTTATTTCTTTTCTTTAAGGTTTTTCTTAGCTGATTTCTAGCAAGTGTATGTCTTCTTTGTCCCTTGACTCCTTCTAGGCACCATTTCAATGCCCTGATCAATGAATGAGTATACTCTGGGCCACTTTGGATTTGAGTACTCAGTAAGACAGCCTGACTTGGTGGTTGGCCTGCAGAGGAGTTGAGCTGAAGTTGTGCCACGAAAATGGCTAAAGGCCATTTTCTTAATGTGTGACCTCCTTTTCTCTTTCCTAAAATGACTTAGGTTTTCCTCGATGTCGTGGGGGAGGGAGAAGACAGCATTATACCTAGTCCCTTAAGTGTGGCATTCCGCTTCCTGTCTCCAAAGCATTGTGGTTCTCCAGGAGTAGATGTCTCTCTGGACCTTGTAGAGTAAATTTTCTTTGCTCTCTCTGCTCCATCCCAAGAGAAATGGTAGCCTCCTTAATCCCCAAGAAGAACCGGAAGTCTGAAGCCAGTGATAGTATTCACAAGTGGGGTTTTGGTTCTCCAAGATGCTACGCCTTTACCAGGATGTCAGGCTTCACAGATTTTTTCCTTGCTGTTTTGGTATTATTTGTGTGGGCACACATGCGTGCATGAATGTATGTGGGAGACATCAGAGGACAACCTCAGACATACTTCTGATATCGTCTGATTTTCTTTTTAAATTTTTTTGACAGAGGGTCTCTCATTGGCTTGGAACGTCTTCAAGCAGGCTAGGCTATGGCTGGCCACGGAGCCTTAGGTGTCTGCCTTCTTGCTTCTGGATTACAAATGCGAGTGCCCCATGCCTGACTTTTTATGCGAGTTCTGGGGAATTCAAACTTATCTCCTCACTTTACCCCTAAGCCATCGCTGTGTGCTGAAGTTTTGACACAGTGGTGAATGTTCTCGTTTCTCCCTTGCGTTGCAGAAGCCTCATTTCAGGCCAGAGGGGCTGAGGGGCGGGCATTCTACAATAAGGCAAGCCCTGGTGTTCTTGGCTTCATCCCTTTGGACTGATGTTGCCGTACCTTAACCCTTGAGTGAGACCAGAGCCCAAGCACAGTTCTAGCAAGAATCTCTTTCTTGCTGATCTAAAGGCAAAAAAGCCAAACCAAAACCTAATAGAGTTAGAATCACCAATCCTGCTTTGTTCCCCAGAAACTTCTCCACCTCCTTCTTTTTTGGAAGTCCAAGCATGTTCTTCTACGGGCTGACCCTGTTTATTAGTAATTCTTGATGAGTTGCCATTCTTTTGGCAAACTGAAATGAAGTAGAGATCCCAAAATAGATGTAACCAGACCCCTAGACTTAATAAATACCATCTGTATGTATACTAGGGATTTGGTTCATCTTGTTTGGTAGTCGCTCTTTTGCCTCTTCTGAGGTCCCTGCTTCTTAGAGATGAAGGGGAACAGCTTGTTTTCTGGATGCTGCTGCCTCCTCCAGCGACTCAAGGACCTGAATTCTTCTTTTTTTTTTTTTTCCTACAGCTTGGATAGGACCCCCCCCCTTTTTTTTTTCCTACAGCACCCTGCTTGGATAGGAGGTGCTGTTCTTTAGAACCTCGTGTGTGTGTGTATGTGTGTGTGTGTGTGTTCTTTTGTGAGAATGTTCATGTGCAGGTGAATCTGCTTGATTTTTACATGTGCAGAGCATGAGCATGTGGGTGAGTTTTTGGTGAGCAGCAGTTCTTACTTCTTGCTTTTCAGAACAGCCTGGTCAGCTGCAGGTACAAGCTAACTGCTTTTGTTTATTCAACACTTACTGTGTGCCAGCCACCGCATAGTTATACCTGGGTTTACTCACTTAGTTAGTGGTTATAATAATCTGGTGTTGTGGGTACCATCATGAAGTTTGTTCGCTTTGAGACTGGGTCTTGCTCCATAGCTCATATTTGTGGCAATCCTTCTGCCTCAACTCCTCAAGTGCTGGCATTTGTAGGCGTGAGCTACCATGGATAGCTGGGTGCTGTAAGGATCACTGTTAGATTGGTGAGGAATCTAGAGCCCAGCAAGGCAGAGTTACTTGGTAATGAGGAGAGAGAGGCTCCAGATTCCTCCCAGGCCCTTGGTCTCCTGATCCTGGACTGGGCTCCTTCAGTTGCCAGGCTAAGTCCCCATCCTTGGAGTTGAGAGGAACTCTTTTCTATTACCTCCTGGAAGGTCTGGTTAAAAGGCAGATTTACCTGATACAGGATGAGATCCCTGCCTCTTTTGTTTGTTTGTTTGTTCTGTTTTTTGAGACAGGGTTTCTCTGTGTAACAGCCCTAGCTGTCCTGGAACTAGCTCTGTAAACCAGACTAGCCTTGGATTCACAGAGATCACCTGCTTCTGCCTCCCGAGTGCTGGGATTAAAGGTGTGTGCCACCACTGCCTGGTTGAGATCCCCACTCCTTTAGTAGCAAGAAAGAATGGGTCTAGAGCCACACTCTTGGTTCCAGGAACCATAGCCTCATGGCTGCCAACACTTGGGATATGGAAATTGGAAGGCAATTTTAGTTTTATTTCATGACACTAGTTTAAATAAACAAATCAAAACAGATACTGAGTTCAGTTATTATTGGCCTTTTTAAAAAAATATAATTATTTTATTTTTGTATACAGTCTTCTGCCCATATGTATCCCTGCAGGCCAGAAGAGGGCACCAGATCTTATTACAGATGGTTGTGAGTCACCATATGGTTGCTGGGAATTGAACTCAGGACCTCTGGAAGAAGGCTCTTAACCACTGAGCCATCTCTCCAGCCCCTAGGCCTTTTTTTGTATCCTTGGGATAACCTAAGAGTATAAACTCATATTTTAGTTATGTATTTTCTGAGATCTAAATATAAATCAAGTTCCATTTGGCAGAATTTAGCATGTGAATTAGTATGTGCTGTGAGTGTAAAATACAGTTTTTAAAACTGCATTTTTCCTGTTATTTAGTTGATGATTTTAAGTTTGTTACATGTTAAATTATATGCTGTATCATTATTGCTTTTTGTGGGGTTGATGAGACTTGAACCTTGGGTTATGCGCATGCAAGGCAAGCACTCCACCACTGAGTTACATCCCAGATAATACCTTATTTAAACAAATGTATCTAACTAATGGAAATCAGATTTTTGCATAGAACCCGCTCCCCTACCCCGCCCCCTACAGGCTTTCTTTGTGTTGCGCTGACTGACCAGGCTGTTCCTGGACTCACAGAGATCTGCCTGCCTCAGTGTCCTGAGTTCTGGGATGAAAGGCATGTGTCACTATACTGCCTGGCAGAAAATATAACTCTTTATGTGATCTACATTATAATTCTTATTGGCTGCTCTGGGCTGGAGTGTGGATGTGACCCCTCCCCTACAGAACAGCAGGGTGCTAAAGCAGGTGCTCTGAGGAGAATTGCTGAAGGCATAATTGCCAGGTGGGTGGTGTCTTGAGAAGCGATTCAGTGGGAAGGCTAATGGGACCTGGTTCATTTTTCTCAATCCATACTTATTTTACAATCCAAGTGAACTCAGAATCACGATACTATTAGGGCTGGGTATCGCATACGTAATGTTTCCAAACTCTTTCAACAAATAACCACTTCGGAGATCGTGTGATAAAGTGAAGGTGGAGGAAATTCACATCTTGCTCAAGATGAGTTTCCTGTTTCCACCCTGAGTTGGATTCCAGTGAAGCGTCTGGCTCATTTTGTCTTCGTTTCGGTGGGGTTTGCATGTAGGTGCCTGAAGTGCCTGCGAGGCTGCCTTCTCACTGGCGCTCACCGTTCTCATGTTGAGAGAACATGTACATGTTGTCTGGAGCTTCTTGTCATAACATGTGCTATCTGGATGTATCTATGTTGCCTCAGAGCACCACGAGCCCAAGGTGTGAGTGACACAGATTCTCATTAATACCTCACCTCATCCATCCGTCCTAGCCGCTCTTCTCACTTCATTAGTCTGACTGCTTCATCAATGGGGATGACCCAGCCGACGCCTACCGAGGACACCGTGGTATCGTATATGCACTGTGCTCTTCTCTATACACGCACACAGATGGACGGGCGTTAGGTCTAGTAAGAGATCAACAACGGCAACAATAATAATCTACTGTAATACAATTGCAGTGGTGTCGCTTTGGAACTCTCATTAAGTAAAGTAAGTGTGGTCTGAACAGTGCAGTGATGCACTTAGCGGATCTAATGGCCTGGAAAGGACTGGGTGACTAATGTAGGGGTCAGGTAGCATACTAAAGAGTGAGAATACTCTGGACAAACAGATGGCTCCTGTCCTGGGAAGGACAAAGAGGGGACCATATGAGATTTCAGTATGCTGCTCAGAATTTAAACATATGGATTGTTTGTAGGATTTTTCACGTCATAATTGATAGTGGGTAACGAAACTGTGGGATGCAAAAGCTTAGAAAAGTCCCCAGAGGAGTGAGGAGACTTCTTCCTAAATGCAGGCCCCCAGGATGGCCTTTCTCCTCCAGTCATTCCTTTGTTGGTGTGCTTCCTGAGTTTCGAATGGATTCTCATGGCTTCAGCGCCCTGTTGCATGAGGTTCGGTGAGACTGGGTGGAAAGGCTGAGACCCATGTGTCCTACTCCGCTTGAGGGGCCAGCAGCCCAAACTTCTCTGTTCAATCGATCATGCCAATAAGAACCAAGAAATGAGTGTAGTTTCTCCACTTTGGCTCCCCCTCCTGCTCTCATTTCTGCCCTGTCTCCCTTTGTAAAAGGGCAGTTTTGTTTGGGCCCTGAGAGTATCAATAAGTGGTATTCCATCAGAGAGAAACACACCTCTAGTGTACTATAATTTTTATATTGGTTTTATATTATATTGTTTTTCACTTTTTACTGCCACTGTATTTGAAATAATGCCATGTACTTGAAACATTAGGATGCAAATGAACATGTTATTGATGTGCCCTGTTTCCTTCCCCCACCCTTGCTCTTTTGTGTGCATTATTGCTTTAACAATTTCAAACCATGGGTTGGAATGATGGCTTCATGGTTAAGATATAGAATGTTTTTGCAGAAGACCTGGGTTTAGCTTTCAGCACCTCTGCGGTGGTTCACAATCACCCATCACTCCAGTTTTGGGGGATCCGAGGCCCTCTTCTTGACCTCTGAGGTCACCAGGCATACATGTAGTGTACATATATACATGTAGGCAAAACACACATTCACATAGAATAAAAATAACTTAAAAAGTAGCTCTGATTGTCAAGAATAGTCTTCCCCTTCCGCTCCCAGAGGATGGTGTTGTTTAATTCAGAGAAGGATGGTGTCTGAGGCAGAGTATTGAGAGTGTACGAGATCTGGGTTATAGTTCTGTTGATTCCTATTCTGTTCCTGTGTGAATGAGTAAGTTCCTTCCTCCCAGATTACATCTGTGCTATTCGGTTTTGGAAGACGAGGGCTTGGCCTCTTCCTAGCCACTGACTGTCTTGCTCTGGGTTTGTCCTGGTTGTAACCAAGCCCTGTTCTGTGGAAGTGTTAGGGAATGTTTGGCTTCACATTAGAGGCAAGGAATGCAATTTCAAGTTGCTGGGAAGACTTAATTCTCAGAGTTGTGCCACAGAGAGGAGCAGGGAAGTAGCCCTACACACAGACTGCTGTTTCTTCGTTTTCTCTGACAAGGGCCTTACATGCGACCTTTGTACTATGTGAACAGCCAAGAGTGTTAGCAGAACTCACTTGGCCATTTGGGACCAAGAAGTTACAAATCGGTTTGTATGTGTGTGTGTTTTCTTTTCCCTCCCCCTTTAAATAAAACACAGGGAGGCTGTTAAGCCCCTGGTTTTGATTCCCTGAGGAGAGGCCATTTAGATTGAGCAAGTAAGATATATTTATTCTTCTTGACAAAGAAAGCCAAATTATTTACCAGAAAGCTCTTTCATTTCCTGTACCTAGCACTTGAATACAGGGTGCCTTAAAAGCAAGGACCAAAAATAAGCCAAAAGAATGAACTCTCAGTCAAACCCAGGCCAAACTGGGAAGGACTGGGAAGTGCCTGAGTGTTTAGATGGAGCCAACTTCGTTTCCTTGTGGTTACATTTAGAAATTTTTAACCGGGCCTGGAGCTTTATAAATAGGAGCCATTTCTCATTAGAGGGCTCCGGGAAGGCTGTCGTTGGGTCGGTTCGGGGTGTGGGATTAGGATGGTACTTGGGACAATGGTGTTCTTTGCTAATAGCCTTGTCTTCCTGTGAGCTCGGGGATCCACCTTACCGTGCATTTCAGGCCAACTCTCCAAACTTGGCCGCTTTGCAGGCACTTTCTGGGTGCTTTTAAAAGTTCCAAATGCCAGGCTGCCAGAATCGGAGGCCGGGGGTGCTTCCGAGTCCCTCAGAGGAGTCCAGTTTTAGAAGGAACTGAGAAGAGTAACTAGATCTACACTCCTAAACCTGGTGTATGCACCCCCCCTTAGGAGGGGTAGGTACCCCCAAAGGAGCGGTAGGTAAGAGGCTTTTGTCCACATCCTAAAGTGGTGTGAGTGAGTGATGGAAATGTGTTTGCTCTGGCTGGCTGTGATACCGTGTCCAAGCAGAGCAGTGTTGTTGATCTCATTAATCTACTCTATATATTCTAGAGTCAAGGCTCAATAAGCCAGGCGTTGTCGTGAGATGCCTTGATGAAAATAGCCATCTCCCAGTGGTGTGGCCTGATGCATCTTCTCTTCTCCATTAATAAGTTACCCCAGAGATTCATGGTCTCTAGGTATGCAGTTTGTGCTTGTGAAACCCCTTCCAATGAGTTGCATCTCAGTTTGTGCCTTTTGTTTTCACGGCTCAACCCTGTGTTCATAATATTACTAATATGAACACATATTACTAAAGTTTCTTACTCTCTTTCTCCCCCCTCTCTGCCCTTCCCTCTCTCCCTTCCTCTTATCAAAATTAATTGACTTGGTTCCAGAGCCTGGCTACATCTGAACTCCATGGCCTTGGTGAATAGAAAATACTCACTTTGTCTCACTGAGTGAGACTGATTTGCTTTACTGTAGAAATTCCTGGGTTTTGGGTTTTGACTGTGGGATACCCGTTGTAGATGCCACTGTTCAAAAGAACATCCTGTAGCGCCATGTCTGCTCCTGGCTCAGATTCGAGAGGAATTGCAAATATGGAGGCTTCTGGCACAGAGCAATTCTGATAAGGGATTAGGGGCCTGTGCCGTGGTTTATGCTGGCTTTTTTGTCTCATTTACAGTCATTGGTGCACTTCAGCTCTGCCACATGGGGCTGAGGGGCATTACTTTTTCATCCATACTTTCCCGTCTGTAAAGTTATGCAGACTGAAAAACATAATGTGTGCAGTGTGTTTAAGAAGCTGTGCACATGACGGGGTTCTTCCTGTGGGCCTATAATGGCCCAAGTGTAAATCTGAGAAGAAGTGGTAGCTAGGGAGAAAGTCTTGGCAATGATGTGGGCCGAAAGCACTGTTGTCACAAACTTTGTTGGTGTGTGTGTGTGCAAGCAAGTGTGTGTTCTATATTTCATGGCACGTTTTTGTCTTTCTTTTTCAAGGTCAAATTAATGACCTCTTTACCATGTAAATTATATAATCGGGAAACACTGGTGTACTGTTTCAAGTAAAGGCATCTTAGTTACTTATAGCAGTGAAAACATCCCCCCCACCCCATACACACATATGATACAGGCAACTCAGGGAAGCAAGGAAGGGTTTCTTTGGCCACAGTTCTAGGGTATGGTGCATCATGGTGGAGTAGTAATGGAGGCAGGAACTTGAGGCAGGTGGTCACCTTGCATCCACTGTCAGAAGGAGGAAAGCTGTGGATGTCTGTGCTCAGCCCACTTTTTCATTTTTATACCATTCAGGATCCAAGCCTAGGGAATAGTGCCGCCCGCAGTGGACTGACATTCCCACCTCAATTAAACTAATCAAGATAATCACTTACAGCTGTGCCTAGAGGTCTGTCTCCAAACTGATGTTAGGGCTCCTCCAGGCGAGGGTTGTGACCATTAACAGTGACTTCTCCTGAAAAGTTTTTGTATAATTATGCATTTGTTTATGTGTCCCCTGATCATGATCCCTGCTTTGTGGGACTGACTGGCAAACAAACAGAAAGGGATGATGAATAGGATTTTATTTATGAGAAATAGTTTCTGTTGCTCTTTGCAGCAAGCACAGTTCTACATGTGTGTACCAGTAAATCTGAGAACTGGGAAAGTTCATCTTTATTACATAATCTAAAAACACGCATGTTGTGAAATATTCTTTTTGTACACCACGAAGATGTGTCTCTCTGATTGGTTTAATTAAAAAACTGAATGGCCAAGAACGAGGCAGGATTTCTGGGTAGAGAGGATACTGGGAAGAAGTAGAGATGTCAGGAGACAGAGCAAGCAGGATGGGCAGTAGGGAGATGAGGTAATAAAGCCATGAGGCAGAAAGTGAGTTAATAGACATGGTCCGTATAAGAGCTAGTTAGAAACAAACCTAAGGCCCAGCTTTCATAATTAATATAAGTCTCGGTGTCATTTTTTTGTGAGCCAGCGCCCCAAAGAAAAAGCCTGACTACAAAGACTCCTTTTGTCTCCGATGATGAGCCCAGGTGCTTCTGTGTCTTTTATTTTTATTTTTTATTTTTAAGACAGGGTCTCACTATGTAGCCCTGGCGGTCTGGAACTAATATATAGACTATGTTGGACTCTGACTCACAGACCCACCTGCCAATGCCTTTCAAGTTGCTGGATTCAGTGCCAGCCCCACCACACCTGGCTGCCGTAACTTTCACTTTGCACTATGGAGGCAGTACTGAGAGCACTGTAGAAAACAGGGCCAACATTTTCTCTGCTAGGAAGCTCACTGTACTAAAGGCTTATGCTAAGTTTCTTGATCTCTAGTCTATTTGCGTAGCTTATCACATTTTGGATTTCTGTTTCATGGGCAGTTAGTTTAATCATGGCTCAGGTTGCCTGACAACCTGACTGAGGAAGTGATAAGGTACGCTCTGTGGACTCACTCCCTTTTAGTTAACCCTGAGCCCTGTGATGTCAGTAGAGACCCTTAGCTCTGTGAGTCTCAAATGTGTTGTGACTGTTGACTGAAGCAGTTTCACCTATAAATGTAGAACATTTTTACTAAGTGGAAGTGAGATAAGGTTATGTTATTAAGAGTAGTCAGTAATTTCTCACATATGAATTTAGGTTGGGCTTTGTTGTTGGTGAGTCTAAATGGCCCCATGAAGCAATGACCTCTGCTGAGAAACAGAGGGGGGACAGCCACAGATCCATCAGTAAATTCTGGTGTTGGAGAAATGAAGGAATAACCCACAAAATAGAAATGTTTTAAAAAACGGATTGCCATTTTTCTTTATAGAGCTGGGCTTCTATTTTCTGTTTGTTTGCTTGATTTTGTTTTTTGAGACAGGGTTTTTCTGTGTAGGCTTGGCGATCTTGGAGCGTTCTCTCTCTCTCTCTCTCTCTCTCTCTCTCTCTCTCTCTCTCTCTCTCTCTCTCGCCTCAAACTCACAGAGATCCACCTGTCTCTGCCTCCCAAATGCTGGAATTAAGGGTGTGCGCCACCACTGCCAGGCAACAAACCTCTTTTATAGTTAATAATTGATTTTACTGTAGATATAGACAGTGTGCACTCTAACAGTCTGTTATTTCTTATTGCTATTAATCATTTTAATTAAAAATGATCAAACTTGTAGCACGAAAAATAAAAACTCAGAGACAAATAGTGGGGTTCAACCTGAAGATCTGAAAAGCAAAGTAGCCAAGCCTCTAGAGAGCTCTTACCTCTATGAACTCTTCAGACTGAAGGAGTGAACTCCTGTCTCATCCNNNNCTAGGATTAAAGGTATATCCAGCTCCACTCAGTTTTGTTGCTGATTTGAAATGCAGTTTTGCTCATTTAGTCCATGCTGACCTTGAACTAACTGTGTAGACTAGACACGGATGACCTTGTTCTTATGATCTCTCACCCCTTAAGGAGTGTTGGCATTACAGGTCTGAGCCACCACTGTGGGCTTCCAGCAGCAATTTTTAAAATTAACACAATAAACCAGGCCTGGTCTATAGAAAGAGTTCCAGGACAACCAAAGCTGCACAGAGAAACCCTGTCTCAATAAACAAAAACAACAACAGAATTAACCTAATAAAATCCAAATATATATCAATTTGATACATGCTGATGAGTGTGTCAGAAGTAAAAGTCATTTTTTCATAATTAAGCCATTGTGCTTTGTAAGAGCAGAGAACATTGTATGTACAGTCAAAACAATACAGTTCATGACGTAGCAGAGTCAAATCTGAGTGAGTGTGTTGTAGACAGAGCCGTTGTTGACATTGCATGGCGTGTTTTGCAGCGCTGAGTGAGCAAGCTGTGCCTTTAGAACCAAGACTGCAGTGCGGCCGTATGATGCAACACAGTCAAATGCTGCTAACTAAGAAAAGCTTATTCATGCTCTTTTGATGTTGGATAGAGTTTCACTCAGTGTATGTTCAGAAATCTCTTCATGTTGGCACATCTTTGGACTCTCTGTATGGGGTTGTAGCCTACTGTTTAAGAAACTGGGGTTTTTCCAGAATCCATGCACATGCCAGTGCTTGGGAAGTGGAGGCAGGATCCAGGAAGCAAGCTGGCTAGCTAGCTGAGCAGAATCTGCGAACTCTGTGTTCAAGAGGAGAGCACTCAAGGAAGGTACTCATTAATTAACCATTGAACGTCATGCTCATGTGCATCTGTGCTACACACACACACACACACACACACACACACACACTGTGTATCTAGATTCTGGTCTGGCTTCTTCCTGAACTTATTCCTTCCTTCTCCGTTCCTGTAGCTCTGCTTGGTGGAGTTCATAGATCATGACAATGGGTGTCTCAGGATCAGCAGCCATCTAGACAGGAGGCTAAGCAAATGGCTGATGATGATTGTTTAGGTTTTTATCCATTTGGAGTCTCTTGGGTCCTGGCCAGTCTAAATTACTGAGGTTCATATATAACTCGCACTGGCAAATTAAAACAACAGAGGAAGTTAGAAGATAGACATTGAGTGTAGGTTGGGCAATAGAGGTATAAAAATGTGTTAGAGTCTTTATAATTATGGTCTGACATGGATCCAGTTAAGGTGTCTCTGGTCAAGTGAGGTAAGACATGATGTATATATATACACACAAGCAATAGACACATAAGCCCACAGCTACTAAATATAATATTGTCCCACACAACACATGGCACTTTTAATGAGTCAGCACAGCCTACTGAAGCAAGCATCCAGACACTCGAGTCTTTGCTTAAATTCATCTAAACACTGCTGATAATTCGCAAATAGTGGTGAACTTTTTTTAAATAGAGAATTCTTGTATCCCAAACTAAAACTTGCAGAGAACCACAGTGTATATAACAAAAGTCAAACAGTGCTATTTTTCTGAGCTCCCTTGGGGCCTTCAGGGGACCTGGGGACATGAGTTACATTGCTCAAAAATTTGATAGAAACATAACAAAACATTCAAGTGTTAGGGTCGAAATCTGGTTTTGTTTGTGGTGCAGTGGGACCCAGATCGTACTTGAGAATCACCTGTTGTGAACGCTGGTTGACTGCCAACATCTGTTAAATCAAGATTGAACTGAAAAGCTGAATTACAGGAAAGTTGCCACCTGCCTTGCGTTCTGGAAAAGAACATTATAATGTCAAAGGTGTGCTTTACTAAAAATGTTTGTAAGGACCAGTGCTGATGAGAGAAGCAAAGCTTGTGACTCCTGAGACTGTCACAGCAGCTGCCCATGCCTGAATGGAGATGCACTGGTTATCTGTCTGTTCCCTCCAGAAAACTAAGGGTGAGAGAGGTTATTTTGATTCAAAAGTTCAGGGGGTTAAGAGTACCTGGTAGCTGAACAGAGGCCTGGTCTCCAGTTGTAGGCTTGCCACAGGAACTGGTGCTGTGAGCTCAAGTCTTGAACAGCAAGCAGAAGCAGAAGTAGTTAAGGCTTTTATTTTTTTGTTTGTTTACTATGTAGATAGAGTTTGGCCTTGAACTCACAGAA
>JAQHUG010000061.1:1900176-1910541 GCA_028555095.1 Dicrostonyx torquatus | reverse complement strand
TCTCTTCTCTTCTCTTCTCTTCTCTTCTCTTCTCTTCTCTTCTCTTCTCTTCTCTTCTCTTCTCTTCTCTTCTCTTCTCTTCTCTTCTCTTCTCTCTTCATTTTCGAGACAAAGTGTCTCTTTGTAACCCTTGTCCTGGAAATTGCTCTGTAAACCAGGCTGACCTTGAATGCAAACCCACCTGCTTTTGCCTCCTGAGTGCTGGGATTGCAAAGCCCTCCCCAAGTAACAAAAAAGCAGCACCACCTTATCCTCGTCAAACACCACTGTCACTAGATCCTAGTGTTCAGGTGTCCAAGACCATGGGGGACATTTCTCCTTCAAACCACCACATAAAGCAATCCCCAAAAATCAGGATTCTAGATTCTGAAGGAAAATATCCGAAAATAAAGTATGCAAGCTTAACCTTTTGAGAATACCGATCAACTAAAAGAATATTACTATTACACAGAGATAACATCGTATTAGAAAGACCTGATTCCTGCCCAGTTTTCACAACGCATTTTTGTTTTTAAAACAATTGCCCTTTACTATCGCTTGCTTCCTTGTCACCAGCACTGTCCCCTGGCTTTTCTCCAGTTCTCAGAGTGCATGATTAATGAGCGTGCTTCCTCTTTCTCCCATGTTTTACTTTTTTGAAGCAGGGTCTTACTATATAGCCTAAGCTGGCTTGAATTTGTGATTCTCCTCCTTCAGCACCCCAGGTGCTGGGATTTCAAGATGGTGGTAAAATGCCCAGTTAATGTTTCAGAAGTTTTCACCTGGAGTCAAAAGTAATTATTTGGGGGAGAAAAGTCCATTGGCTTTTTAAGTATGTAAGTAGCAGGTGGGTGGATTCATGAAGGTGGGTGACTTGACTCTCTTCATACCTTCTTTTCCTTTTGCAAATTCAGCTGCATGGAGTAACTTTTCTGCTCTATTGATACGGGGCTAAGCATGTAACCTGCATGGCCATATAAGTATCGAATGGAAGAATACAAGTGCATGTGATACAAACAAAAGCAGTAAACGCAGTGAGACATGTGCACCTCTGAGTGCTGTGAAGAAAATAGACCCAAGGTAGCCGCTGCCTCATCTGCCTGATCTCACGATGAGTTAGTGCCCGAGAGAATTTCAGCCAGCTACAAATCCTTAAGATGCATCGAACAACAGCTCCTGTGGGCCTAACAGCTCTAACTTGAGAGATGTCTAGTTGTATTTCTGGTATTTGTCTTTTGTCTGGATTAGCAGAACAAGGGGTTGTATTCAAGACAGGTCAGGTGAGTTTTAAATGAAAACTGACATTAGAGATAATGACCATGTGTCCCGGGCCATGCCATAACCTGGGATTCTTGACAGTAGGCGTTTTCAGGAATACAGCATACATGAAAACCAGATGCACGCAGTAAAAAATGTATTACCAGCCTTGCGTGCAGTGTTCATTTTTCCATTGAGACCTCCAAAGGCCTATGAATAGAAGCCTGGTGTTCTTTGCCTATGACTCATTTTGAGTGTAACAGAAAAAAAAGTTCAGGCTTTGTGTTGGGCATAGTTTCAAAGTCTCTCTGTGCACATTCGCTGTATTTTGCAAGCTACATGTATGCACATACTCAGTTGCCTCCCATGCTACTTTGCAGATTTTGCACGTATGTGTGTCCATGTATGTAGTCACTCTGCCGTGGTGTTTTTAGCTTACTGCATGGACATTTACGGTTCTCTAAAGAAAATGAACCAGCCATGCAAATAGTTCAGATTTATATGAAGAATGAGGCAAATATCTCTAGCTGTGTCCGCATCTGTTCTTTGCTTGCCCAGTTTACTAATGAAGTTTAGATCCCAAAGGAGATTATTCCTTTGAAGCTATCCAGTCTGGGGGCTTCTTAAAATACTTTTGACTGATCAAGTTCCATCCCACTATCCTTTCGTGATCATTCTTTTCCTTTTACATAATGATGTTGCTCGTGCCTTCTACTAAAGAAGTTTTCAACAGGAAAAAACAAGTTTTAGGCCTTCTTGAAACTTCTTTCTCCTGGTTTCATGTAACTCCTGTGGAGCTTCAGAAACCAGTGACTCCTGAGCGTCTTCCTAGAGAGTCTGGCATAATCGGTGTGGTATTTTAAAGCTTCTCAGGAGACACTAACTTTCCAGACTCAACAACCATCTATAGGCCTGCAGACTTCCCATGGTCTGCACTACTGAAGCTTAGCAATTTAGGTGACTTCTGTTTCGTTTTGTTTTTAAATCTATCTGGTTTACTTATACCCTTGTCCTGGTTCTGGCATTCTCTCAGAGAATAGAGGCTGGTGGTGCCTCCATGGTTCCAGCCTGGTTGTGGCATTCTCTCAGTTCTGGCTGGCGGTGCCACCATGGTTCCTACCTGCTCATCCACCTCTGTGCCTCCTAATGCTTTGTTTTCCTCCTGGCTCTGGTGCCTGAATTTTCCTCTTGGGTTTTTCACCAGGCCTTCCCCCTAGTACTTTCTTTAGGAATTTTCAGCAGGGTTTTATGCCTGCTTTCTATTCTTAGCCTTTGCTCTCTGCTTTTCTGTTGGAATTTGGGAATTGATAGTATAGAACAAAACACTAGATCAACTCTTCTCCATATACAACCTAGACAGACTACTGAGCTCTCTAATTTATATTTTCCTTGTTTTCATACATGTAGTTTTCATTATATGTAAGGAGGTTTTGTTTGCACAGCCTGCAGGGCCAAAAGATGCCTGAAAATGTTGAGTGCCCTGGATGTAGAGCTACACATTCCTCTCACCCATGCCGGGTGTTACCACGGTCCTCTGGTACATGAGCCTCATACATACTGAGACATCACTGCATATTTCCAGCATGGTTCAGTGTGTACACTGATGCTCTTTACAATTTCGGTCTTAGGGTTCAGTTGGAAACAATCTTTCTGTTTTCTTTTGTATTTAGTCTTTTTGAGTCATGTTTTTTTGATGAATATCTTGCTATCCTGGATCTTGTTCTAGAAACCAGGCAGTTTTCTAACTCGGCCATGCATCAGCTCTTCTTCATCAGTCCTGGGATTACTGGGAGGTAGGAAGCCCAATGTCAGAACCCAGCGACACCAAGGTCATTGGTGAATCATTAAGATAAAGGCTTAGCTTTCCTAGCCTCTTTTTAGTCTACTTTGGGGTTCCTGTTTTATGATTTTTAAAGGATATCTGATGGTTACTGCGTCCCTGAAGGCAGGAAGCAATCTCTTTTTATTCATGGAAAGTTCCCTTCATTCTTGATACGAAGTTTTTGGTGTGTTTGCCTCCTATACTGTCTGGAGACGTGAGGCTATTGTGTCTATCAGCTGTACTGTATGTATGAGGCTGCCAAGAATTTTTTACTCCGTGTGTATGTGTGTGCATCCATGACTGCCATGATACGTGTGCGGTGGTCATAGGGTCAGCTGTGGAGTCAGTTCTCGTCTTCCACCCCGTATGTTCCTAGGCCTGAAGTCATGCCGTCAGGATTGGTGGTAAGTGTCTTGACTGCTGAGCCGTCTTGTTGGCCCTTACTATGAATTTTAATAGAACAATTCTATCGCCATAGGAATTCTTGAAGACCAGACATTTTTTTTCACAGTACAGTAATTTTTAAAAAGAAAAAACAAAACAAAACAAAATTCTAAATTTACTTAAAGACGCTCGCAGTGGCTGAAACTAGAAGCTGAGGTGTCCAAGTTCATGTCTGTGTCACGGGCGTCTCTGACTGGAAAGTCATCATTTCCTTTAACCAGAGGAATGTGCTGAAATAGTGGTAGGTGCCGGTTATAATTAGAATCAGCTACTTCCATAACCAGAGCAACAGACATTAAAAAAGTGACAGAACTGTACTGGATTGTTCTTGTGGGCTGGCGAGGTTTTTCATTTGGTTCAGTGTAATGGGTTGACTGAGCTTTTGTTCCTGGCCATCCAGACCGAATAATCACACAGAACTATATTAATTATAACACTGCCTGGCTGATAGCTTAGGCGTTTTCCTAGTTACCTCTTACATCTTAAATGAACCCATTTCTTTTAATCTGTGTATCACCACGAGGCTGTGGCCTACCGGTAAGAGTTCCGGTGTCTTTCTTCTTCAGCTACATGCTGTCTCCCTTACTGTGCCTCCTCTCTCTATATATCTCTGTTCTGATTTCCCGCCTGGCTTTATTGTGCCCTGCCACTGGCCCAGACAGCTTTATTCATTAGCCAATAAAAGCAACACATCTACAGGAAGACAGCCTACATCATCTGTGTTTAAGGTGGCACGGATTGCAGCCTTTCCAGTTCTTTTCCAGCAAAAGAAGCTCAGCTCTGTCCTAGTAGGCAGGTCGACCAGTGAGGGGCAACCCACTATCACGGTCTTCTCATTTTGTCTCTTCACTCCCTCCTTCCCTCCATCGTCCCAAGGAAAGGCTCCACATTGCCATCCCTTGCCTGTTACTCGATTGTGTGTTCTCATGTTTAACAGCTCATTTCTGTATTCATGCTCTCCAACTGTCTTTCCTCGTAGTGAGCTTGCCAAGGCTCCTGTCCCGTAACTGTACATGTGTGTGCCGAGACTACTAGAAGAATCTCTTGAATCTTTTTAGCTGTAGCATCTGATTCCTCTTGAGATCCAGAGAAATGTGCATAGTTTCCATGGAGAGAAGAATGAAACAGCAACAGCCGGGATCCCGGGCCTGTAAGGAAGCCACATTTGTGTGGGTAGGATATGTTTGCCCAGGATGCAGGTGTTAGGTGGCTGTATTTACAGAGATGGGCCGGATGGACCTGTTACACTGGTCAGTTGTGTTGATTCAAAGTCTTACGAGAAACTTCTGAGAAAGTGTGTTTGGTGGCAATGGCCTTGACCTCTTTTGTGGCTTGTTTTGGCTCATCCTTCTCCTACAAGGGGGGGGGGAGCTACAGCAGTGCCCCCAGTGTGGGAGTGTAGAGCCTCTCAGTTTTCCCATCAGAGTGCTAACATTTACAAAATAACACTAAATGTTTGTCCCTATGTAACGTCTTAGCACCTGGTGCCTCTTTCCTTGCTTGCCTGACTTAAAAAGTCCACGTTGGCATTTTCTCAGCAAAAAGCAAACTCAGCTGAGTTAAAAAAGACAGATGCCATCTGCGTGGTGGCACAGGCCTATAATCTAAGCTTTCAGGTTGCTGAGGCAGGAGACCGGTCTGAGTGACATGAAGTAGCACCCGGGGGTGGGGTAAGGCTCCTACTATATAGTAACACAGAAGAACTGTTCTTTCCTCCAGGCATAGATGCTCGGGAGGGGGGAGGGGAGTGTCTGCTCCATGATGTTTCCTGTCTTGACAAAAGCTGGACACACCAGCCTGCTGAGGTTTACGTAGTAACTCTTATAAATAGCAAAGGGCCATTTCTAAGGTTACTTACTGCTGCTTGGAGGCTTGGTATTTGATGTTTGCTTTACACTTTATTTATTCATATATTTTGAAACTAGCTCTTGATAAATTGCTTCGTCTGAAGCAATCCTTCAGCCTTAGCTTCCTAAGTTGCTGGGGTTACAGGTACATGCTGCTATACCCAGCTTATATTTTAAAAACAATTCTGTGCTTTATAATTTAGTATTTAAATAGTAATTAAAATATTCAAAAACATGTATGTGGTACAGGATTGAAGTCTCAGCACATGGGAATGAAGGCGGGAGGATCAGAAGTTCGAAGTCATCCTTAGCTACATGAAGAGCTTGAGATCAGTCTGAAATGTGTGAGACCTCATCTAAAAGGGGAGGGGGGTCAGGTTGAGTTTGAAGAGATAATTCGGTGGTATGCAAGCGTAAAGATTGGAGTTTGGATTTTAGCACCTGTGTAACTAGCAAGATGTGGTCCCACACAGTTGCAACCCCGGCACTGAGTGGGGTAGAAATGGGAATTGTTGGGGTTTGCTGGGCTTCTGGGGAAGAAACACACCTGTGCACACATACGTGCATACCGTCTCTCTCTCTCACACACACACACACAGACACACACACACACAGATACACACAGACACACAGGCACACACCTCTGGTGAGCTCCAGGTTCTGTGAGAGACCCTGCCTCAAAGGAGTAGTGTGGAGCAAGAGAGAGGAGGACATCTGGTGTGTAGTATAGTTGAAGCACTCCCTGAAGGGGAAGCCAGTGTCCCTCTTCGGCGATCCAGATTTATTGTCTGCCTGGAGTCCTTTTCACCTAGTGACTGCAGTGGAAGAGAGACAAGATCCTTGCCGTGGTGCAGGCAAAGAGAGTAGTTCAAGAGAAAGCGTAGTGGGGTCACTCCCAAACAAGTATGTATTTCTTAAACCACACTCTGATGTGTGGCTACAATGAAGAAGCATGTAATTTTTGAAAATGAAATTGGAAAGAGGGGTTTTATTATTAGAATGAACAAACTGCTCATCTCTGGAAGAAATTGTTTGATTTTTATGGCAATGGCCACAACACAGATATCATGCAGTCTAAGATAAATAGATACCAAGGAATCCTTGTGGTCTCTATGGTTACCAGGAGTTGTGCTCAAGTGGATAGTGACCTTCTAACAAGCCTGTGCCAGAATATTCTTGTCACCCTCCCACTCTTTGGTTTTTGCTCTTTTTCTTGGATCATCTAAAGGAAAGACTGTAAAATCAGAATAAGTTTCAGGATGTTCTCCGACCACACTGCAGGCTGTGTACACAGTCACATGATTCCAGCTTCCTGCCACCCTCTATTCAAGAACTTGTTATGCTCCTAACAATATTGAATTCTTTCAGAAGCTATTTACATAGCTGGGGCTAGTGAACAGAGCTCACCAGAGCTGAGTGGTTGGCATTTAGACTTCAAAAATAGATTTTTAAGGTTGTTATGAGCTGTCCTATATAACAAAATCTTAATTAACTGGATCAATTGGAGAAAGGACAGTTCCTGGCTAATTGAATTTTCTCTTGAAGGTTAAACATTTTACCCTTTCCCCACTTTTCTTGTTAACAGTGTTTCTTTGGCTTTTGGAATTTTGACATCAGGACTTTTTTTTTTTTTTAATAAAAATTAGTTACTGTTTTGTTCTCTCTTTGAGACTTTACTTGCTTAGTATTGTCTAAAAGCAGCAGAAACTTGGCCCTGGGAGACTTCTGGTGTCTGTGTTAGAAATGGGTATTGCATGTGTTGTAAGCCTTCCAGGCTTTTTATTTTGTTCAGAGTACTTAAAAATTACGGAAATATAATTTCTAAAGTTAAAATTGTGGTTTTTTTTCCCCCACTAATCACAAACTATAGCCCTCACAAATACAGAGAAATTTATGGATTATATCTAGGGGCCTTTCATGCGTTATAAGTTAATTTTGAATACTGACTACCAAATATGACATTAAGAATTTGTTGTCTCAGATCTCCTGAGTAAATTGGGAGCATAGGGACCTTGGGGGAGGGCTGAAGGGGGAGGGGAGAGGCAGGGAGGGGAGCAGAAAAAAATGTAGAGCTCAATAAATATCAATAAAGAAAAAAAATAAAAAAATAATAATAAAAAAGAATTTGTTGTCTCTAAGAGTTTATATTACCAGCTTGATGTTAATGAGACCTAAAGATACTTGGAAGAAGACTACCAGTTTCTAGTTCATATTTTGTCTTAAATAATAAGGGTGGAGCCAATTGTTTTTAGTACTTTTTTTCCTTCTGAATTTTTTTCTTGGTCTAGCCAAACTGTAATGGCAAGAAGTAAATCTTTAAAAAGATTTAAAACATGAAAATCCTGAAGAAAATGTGGCAAGGGATTTAACAGAAAAAGTAGATCCAGATTATGGAAACTGCCTTATTTAGGTCTCAAGTCGTAGGTGCTTGAAATACAAAACTTTTACACGAATGATTTCTCTTAGAAATTTATTGTCTGTGTATCTGCAGAAGTGTTTCATTTTAGTTCTGTGAAAGCAGTGGCCTCTCTGCAACATTGGGTTGGTGATTTGGGGATGTTAAAGGAATTTCCCACCGTGGAGATGAAGCAGTCTGCCACGCTCAGGGCTTTATGAAGAGCCTGCTGTGGGATAGCAGCATGCGTTATCTTATTAGTTGACCCTTAAGGGCTGGAGAGAGATCGGGTTGTTGAAGAGCCCTGAGAGCTGGCAAGCCAGAAAACATTCTTTTCACTGCTAAAGCCCCACGTTTTACTGGCTTTGAAACTATAGTCACACAGGCAATGTTTGCTGTTTTTTCAAGGCATATTAGTTATGTAGGAGATATTAATTAGGTTAATTATACTGATTACAATCAGATAATTTCATTGATTAGCTTCGTTGGGACCAGGTTGTATATCTGTATCTGAATGCACAAACATGGGTATGTATGCAGGTTTTACAGCATGTATTTGCCCCCTAAACTAATAATTACCTTAAACATGAGGGTTCCATTTGCTTGGCTTGAAATAGTGTGCAATAGTGGCCAGTAGCATGGTGGGACTGAGAAGAGGGATCTTGGACACTAGCACCTTTGTGTAGGGTGGATGCATTTACACAGTGTATGTATTTCCCTTCCATTGAGGTGTCAAACAAAGAGTAGACTCTTAGCTAATAGGAAAGCTGAGGGATTACTGGACAATAACGGGGAGCCAATTGTTCTTATCAGGAGAGTCCTTCCCATAGGAGGGGAGGTCACCAGAGAAGAGTCAGGGCCTCTAAGAGAAGTGCAGTGTTTAGTACATCGGCACGTGTGGAACCTGGCTCTAGGATGGAGAAGACAGAGACACCTGTGGAATTTGGGTGTGGCTTACTTCACCCTTACAGTGAGAAGAACTGCTAGGTGCTTAATGTTCGTGGGCTAAAATCTGGGGGAGAGTTTTTCTTCAACGCTTGGAGAAATAGCGGAGTCTTCCCTGTAATGGAAAGAATTGGGGTTAGAAAGTTAGGCACGTGAGCAGCCATGATAAAATAACTTCTGGCTGTGGAGACAGAAGGGGAAGGGTAGTGTATTAAATTGGAAATGGCCTCTTGGCATTTGTCACTTACAGCATGGGGGCAATTCTGTCTTCATGTCAATTGAATGCCACTGAGTCTGTATTTCAGGGAGGAGCTCATACTGACTACTGCACCCAGCAAAGAAACGGTTAGCTCAGCAGGCCCTGTCTCATAGGTGAGGAGAGGAAGACCAAGGCGCGTAGACAGATGCTCTGCAGCCTCCGGGATGGCAGGGGTGAGAAGGACACTCGGAAATAAAAGAGGGAATTAGGTGAGTAGAGGTGCAGGTAGGGCCGCAGTGGAGAAGGAATTGAAAAGGAGACAGAAGGCTTGTGTGTGGCAAGGCATTTTCAGGTATGTCCTGGTTTTATGTCACTTGGCATAAGCTAGAGTCAGCTGAGAGGTGGGAACCTCAACTGAGAAGTTACTCCCATAAGATCAGGCTGCAGGCAAGCCTGGAGGGCATTTTCTTAATTAGTGATTAGTGTGGGTGGACCCAGCCCATTGTGGGTAGTGCCTCTCCTGGGCGGTGGACTCTGAATTCCATTCAAATACCCAATTAATGCTTAGCATGCTAATTTTATCCGAAATTTGGATGACTTAAGAGAAAGAGAAGGCAATGCTCATATCAACAGTTTGACTGGCCATCTAGCCAGGCATCCACATACAACTAGACAGGTTCTGCTGCCGCTGGAGGGGAAAGCCAACATTGGGAGAACAAAGAGTGCCCTGGAAGCCTCTGCAGGCCTCAGGCTTTCTCTCTTCTACTCCCTGGCTCCCTTTATCTCCAATACTTTCAAAGGTCAGAAGGACTAGGTTCATTAAGGTAATTGGTGGGGGGAATATATGCATATAAATAAATATGCAAAATGATAGCCGAAGCTGAGTTTCTGGTGGAAGAGTTGGAAGTCAAGACATCCAACATAAAGAGGCAAAAATGGATGGAGAAAGAGATGAAGCATGAGCTGCGTCAGTGAATAGAGGGTTCACGGTGAGAATCAGCCCAGTCAATGGACAGGATAACAGTGTGATTGATGGCAGTGGCCCGAGGAAAGCAGAACATACATCTGCACAAAGTAATGGTTTATTCTGAGTCCACAGACCGGTGATCATGGTCAAGATTATTCCCACTGCAGTTGACTACCACAGGAGATGGAGAAGAAGGTGGAAGGGTCACTGATCTTGACATCTTGCTCAAGATGTAATTGAATCCTCGCCTGCTGTCTGCCAGCTGAGCATCAGAAGCAATGGCACTTTCTGCATACAGTGACACATACAGACAGCCGAGCATGGTACTCAAGTGTGCATGGGTCAGGGCTAGAATGCTTCTCCTTCTGTCCTCACTAGCTTGGGGCCTTCATTATTTTCAACAGGACAGAAGAAAAGAGAAAATAATGATATACGTTGTTATAAGGATTAAGATAAAAACCTCTCCAAACAAAGTTAAATAACATCCATTGGGAGACTTTTTTTTTTTTT
>JAQHUG010000061.1:1854093-1869708 GCA_028555095.1 Dicrostonyx torquatus | reverse complement strand
ACACAAACATGCATACACACTCTCCCACTTAACTACCATCTAGCTGTGTTTCTCTCTGACTTCATTTCCTGTTGGTAATTTTTTTTAAATTACGTATTTATTTTAGGTGCATTTGTATTTTGCCCGCATGTATGTAGGTGTGAGTATTGGATCCACTGGAGGTGGAGTTATAAGCGATTGTAAGCTACCTTGTGAGTGCTGGGAATTGAACCCAGATCTCCTGAAAGAACAGCCAGTGCTCTTAACCACTGAGCTATCTCTCCAGCCCCTGTTGCTAATGTTTGGGATTGGGTAACCGATCAGGGTGCTCACCCTCAGAGGGGACCAATTCTTCCTCTCTCAGTAGTCCTTAATTGCCTGTGTATCTCTTCTTCTAGTGGTAGGGTCCTGTGAGGTTTCCCCATCCATTTGGCATGTCAGCTAGCGGTGGTGTCATGCAGGTCTTGCTTAGGCAGCCATATTGTTAAGATCCCATGTTTAGCGCTTCCCTGTCATATACAGACGTCACTATCTCTAACCCTGCAAGTCACGGTTTTGTTCTGTGATTTCTCAGGTGATAGGGAGGAACTTGGTTCATAACTGTTCCTCTGCAGATGAAATTGGCAGTCTTTAGAAAATTCAGGCCATTTGAGGTGACTCATGCTGATGGGGTCAAGTCCATACATGTCCGTTGTGGTCCAGAGGAGCTGTGCCTAACCTGAGCTAGAACGCTTTCCTCTTGGTTTCTGGGCTAGTTGGAGTATGGTTGGTTATTTTCTGTGATTTTTTTTTTTTCCTCCCCCTGGCTTGGACACGAATTTGCTTTTTTAAAGCTGGGTATTGCTTTGCATTGTACCTGGAGGAAGGAGTGGCAATGTGGGGCAGGGGTGCTCGGCAGAGATGGGAGTGTCTCTTCCTTGGTACAGAACTGTATGGAGAAGATTAACAAGAAAGATGAATGAAAAGGTTACAGGAAATCATACCTACTTAAACTCAGCTTCCTGTGTTAAGCACTTCAGGGAGATCAGATAACAATCCTCAAGACTTGGCATGAATCCCGTTCCAGGGAAGGGGAAGGCTCTGCTGCCACTCACTGAAAGATGAGCCAGGCCTGTGCCACCAGATAGGGCTATTTAGCATCCTCTATTACAGTTATTTGTGGGAGCTCTTGAGAGTCTAGTTCATCAGTCACGTGTACCTAGTCCTGGGACTGATTCCTAATACTACCAAAACAAAAACAAACAAACAAAACCCACAATTCTTTTGTCTGTTTATAATACTTCTTAAAAATAAAAGCAAGGTGCTGTTGAAAAGCAAGTTAACCAGCATGGGCTGCAGAGGTGGTGCAGTCGGTTAAGCACAGCATGAGGACCTGAGTCTAGAACCGGGGGAGGGGAGGGTCCCAGCGGTGGATGCTCGGAATATCAGTATCAGTGCTGGAAAGGGGAGACAGATGGCCAGCCAGTTTCACAGACGTTTTCACCTCCAGGCCAGTGAGAGAGACTGTCTCAGTAAACACTGTAGATAGTGCCTGAAAATTGACACTCAAGATGGTCCCCGGGCCTCCATGTGTACACATACGGACGTGCATCCCCCACCCCCAGCTTCTCACAAATGTACCAGTTAAGCTCGTTTGTCACAGGAATACAATCTGAAGAATTTACACGTCTAACTTAAGATATGTTTTAAACTTTTCTGGTTCATCCCTTACTCTCTCCATCTTGTCCTTCATCTCCCATCCCCTTGCTTCTATTTCCCCACCCTTTCCTTCTTTTTTTGTTTTACTCTGCAGGATCTTCCGTGGCACCCAGGTTCCTAGAATCTGTAGAGTTCCTAGAAGACTGTAGAGTGCAGTCTATCTGTTGATTGTGGCAGTCTCCTGCTTTAGCCCCCCAAAGAGTCAAGATTACAGGCGTGGACCACCCACTGGCTCATTTTATTTTCTCTCTTTCTTAAAAAGTCGTTCATTATTATTGTGAATGTGCATGAGAGCTTGGGTGCTATGACACATGTGGAGGTCCGAGGACACTTTTGTAGAATCAGTTTTCTTCCCACCCCATTGCATGGGCTCTGGGGCTTGAATTCAGGTTTCCACACTTGTGCAACTGGTGCCTGGACCTAGTGAGCCATTTACTGAGCCCTGGTTTTAGCGGTCCAGTGTTCATGTTTAATGAGCCACTTGGAGCTCTTTGGCAAGTAAGCAAATGCTGGGTGTTGAGCATTTTTTTTTTCTCCCATGGAGTGTCAGATTCTAGGAACCAGGGACTCCCCAGAACACCGATAGTAATAAGTGAGCAGCGAGTCGGGGCTGGGATAGTGCTTTATAACCTGCCTGATGGTCAGGGTCTGTTCTGGAAGTCATTCAGCCGGAAGTGCAGCAGAGACCGAGGGGAGGAGGCTGAGACCACCGACAGGAGGGTCCATCTCCAGCTGCTCCCAGATTTCAGCTTTAAGCAGTGTTTACACTCTCCACAAGTAACAGGCTTTGAGTCTACATTTAGCCCCATTTCCCCAGCTGCTGGGAGAGCAACAACTGGCTGCCTCCAGCTTTCTGTACCTTGCCCCCACCATGCGACATCTTTACTGTGATATTGTTTGATGCTAAATTTTACTATATTTTTTGTGATGTTGTAGTGTGTTGAAATGTTATTTATTTTTCACTCATTGTTTCTTGGGAATTTGTTTCTTTTCAATTTGTCTACTAACTTTTATTTTGTTTTTTATTTTGGTCTTCCCTCTATTTAATCAGTCCTTTTTTTAACTTCTGAATTAGCCAGCATTATTTTCCTTTGATATTTTGTTTTCTAGTTTATTTTTGAAAGGTAATATGTGCCTTAAACATAAGAGTTTTCTCTCATATTCAAATAAAACCATCATGATTTAAAGACATAACTCCTTAATACTTTCTGTCCCTCCCATTTTCCAGTGACGATGCTGGGCAGGCCCTTTTACTGGGAGTTCTTATCTTTTACTTCTGCCTGGTTGCTTCCTCACCTCACAGTAGCTTAGGTCCTGTGGTTGCTATTGGCTTCAGTAAGATGTTTAGAGATATTTTACCTATGTTTTAATAAATAAAGCTTGCCTGAAGTTCAGAAGGTAAAACTAAGCCTCTAGAGGCTGGGCATGGCATTACACACCTTTAATCTCAGGATTTGGGAGACAGCCACAGATGGAATTCAAGGCCACCCCTAGCTAAACAAGATCAGTGCAGAAACAGATCTAGGTGGTGGTGGCTCACACTTTTAATTCCGGTACTAGGAGTCACATGCCTTTAATCGCAGCACTAAAAGGGAATATAGGACAGGAGGAAACAGAGCTCACGGTTCAGCCTGCATTCGCCCAGCCTCGCTGGAGGTAAGACTCCTCTAGTGGCGTGGCTGTTTTGCTTTTCTGATCTTCAGTTTGAACCCCAGTATCTGTCTCTGGGTTTTTATTATTTGTGCTACAGTTAGCTTTAATGAATGAATGATGGATGGAACGTTTTGTTGAGAATGTCACAGGAGGTGATAGTTATCTATTTGTTCTGGCTGCCGTCTAGGTTATTCAGTTCATCAGATGGTGATCTGTTTGCGCCATTGTCTTAGCGTGTTTTCCCTTGTGTTGGCAAGGTGTTTTGTCTGACTTTGTCTGACTGTAGGATATAACCAGTTACATACCAGTTTTATACCCAGTGAATTTAAAACCAACTGATAGTCTTTGATTCAATCAATATCATTGAGTGTTACAAATTGATGGTTGCCCAATTTCCTTCTCCATTAAAGTGGTGTCTTTGTTTGCTTTCTTTTGCTGTGATAAAGCATTCTAACCACAATCACAGTGACCTAGACCAGCAGGCTGCTTTTTAGGACAGGGTCCGAAAGGGGAGGTAGCCAGGAGATGAGAAGAAAAAGACAGAAAGCTTGTGTTGAGAGGTCTTGCAGAAGCTGTGTCTTATGCCTAACAAGCTTACTAAGAAGTATAGTATCTTATACTCTATTTCCAGGAAAGAAATGGGACAGAGTCGGCAGAAACTATTATACAGCGATAGAAAGTCAGCAGGAGGCTAATAAAGCAATGTTGTACAAAGGGAGCACGGGGAATCTTAAAGCAGAAGAAACATCCAGTGGCTTTGGGACTGATGGCTCCAGTCTCTTCAGGAAGAAAAGCCAAGTACCCAGCAACCAAAACCATAGCTTCTTCAATGGCCTGATGTCCTACACCAGACTGGGCCAGGCCAGTCTGCAAGGAAGGACACAGAGCTAGGTTTCTTTTGCTGCATCATCAGGGCATCTCAGAAAGCCATGGGTCAGTCTGGCTCTCAACAGCTAAGGAAAGGTTCATTGGCTCACCTAAAGGTCCCACTCACAGTCCATCATGAAGGGAAGCCAGGGCAAGAACTCACGTCAGGAAGTGAATAGAGACCATGGAGGAATGCCAGCATCTCCTGTCACCTGACGGGTGACACTTCACATAAGTAAGCTTAGCCATCCCTTGTCAATCATCAGTCACAGAAATACTTCCATAGATTTGTCTGTTGGCAGTCTGGTGGAGGCAGTTCCTCTCTTGAGATTCGTATTTCCCAGATGAACCTATTTTGTGTCAAAAGCCAACCATCATGATTAGCAGCTAGCCTTTGCAGCTGGGTCTTCATTCTCCCTGGTGTATTTTCCGACCTTTTCGTTTCTGATACCATTTTTCAAAATAAGGATTTGGCTCAATGAATAACTCAAAAAAGTAACTGATGAGGTTTCTTTGACTTCTTCTGTGGAATATCACTCAGAATTCTTGGATTTTCATCATTTTGTGTCAGTCTAGATTTTATTTTTCAGACTTTTTAAAAGTGTTTCTTTGACTGATGGAAAAATCATGCATATGTTTTTGACACAAGACTAATCCCTAAGAAATCATTTTATGCTACAAAAATGTTAGGTTTAAATTGTAAGTTCTTTGCCTTTTAAACTAAGCATTTCTCTAAGGAGCCCTCTTTTTCCCTCCTCCTGGGGTATGATATAAATGAAAATGTGACATTGGCAAGAACTGGGCAAATTTTCTTCTCAACTTGCGTTTGTACTTTGAAAATAATTCTAAAAATTATGAGTTTATTCTGATATTTCCAAACAAATTTTTATTATCAATCTAATCTCCTTGGTTTGATATTTATCAACTTTATTGAAATGTGTAATTCCTAACCTTAGTGCAATTATTTGTTATTTTCTTATAATATGAAAAGGTTTTGTGGCTGAGGGCATATATCACTCAATGATATAGTGCTTGTCTAGCTGCAGGAGGCCTTGAGTTCTGTCCCCCAACACTGCAACAAGTAAAATATAAAATGTCTAAACAAGACTTTATAATTATAGCATTAATACCTTTGCCATCCAAACCACTACTAATAAAATTAACAAAGTATACGTGTTCTTGGTCATTTTCTGTGTAACAAAAGTATCTGTTTTGATGGCTGAAAGCAATGGAGATTTTTTTGTCAGAGTTTTGGAAAGTAGAAATCTGAAATGAGGTGCTGATTGGGCCCTACTCCTTCTAAAGTTCCCGGAGGTTGCTAGTTCCAGCTTCTGGTGGCCTTGGGTATTCCATGCCTGTTGGCTGTGTGTGCAACATCTGCTTCCATTTTGATGTGCCATTTTTTTCTTAGTTTGCCTTATATGAGGGCGTTTGCCTACTAGAATAAGTAGTCCAACACTGAGATCCTTAATTTCATTACATCTGCCAAAACTTCTTTTTTCAATTATGATCATATTCACTAGTGTAGGGCTCAGAGCATGGGCACAGACTTTAGGGGGACACTGTTTAACCTACCTCAGATGCCAAGATAAATAACCATTTCTCTAATAAGCTTTTTATTTATAAGACACAAAGTTAGATATTATGTAAATGGAAATTTCTATCCCACCCAGTCCTACAGCCATTCAGTCCCAAAGAAACACACAGAGGCTTATATTAATCACAAACTGTTTGCCTTATTAGCTCAGGCTTATTATTAACTAGCTCTTAGAACTTAAATTAGCCCATAATTCTTGTCTATGTTTAGCAATCTTGCTTGGTACCTTTTCTCAGTAAAGCATTCTCATCCTGCTTCCTCTGTGTCTGGCTGGTGATCAAGGCAGTTATCAAGAACAAATTATATGTCATTATTTTTCCATATGAAGCTAATTTGGGCATATAGCTTCATCTTCACCTGGGATGTTAGCATCTCTTAACCTGTGAAACAGTGGTCAGACAGATATATCTATGGGATGACATTTGGGAGAGGCTAGAGAGAGAGAAACACACTTGCTATGCCCTCTTATTCTATTGAGTAGGCCACGGAGAACAACGAGAGTGGAAGGTCCAGGAAAGAGAAGAAAATGTTCAGAAAACAGCAACTACTGCTTCTGCCATGATGGCCAGATTTGGTTGGCCCATTTATTTTAGTCTTAATTCATATCAAAATTAATTTTTTTCACATGTAGAAGCACTGAACTCCATAGAATTCTGTGGTTATTCATCAGTGATGTGTTTTCCTGAGAAGTTAATATAAAGCTGGTGGTTGGGTAAGTAAATAAATGTTTCAAAGTTGAGAAAACAAAATGACCTTTTGCACCTGATATTTGACTAAGATGCTAAAAATGAGAGAAGACAGCATCTTCAACAAATGATGCTTGGAAAACTGGATGTTCACATGTAGAAGCATGAAATTAGACCCATATCTCTCACATGCACAAAAATCAGTTTCAGATGGCTCAAAGACATTGGTGTGAAGCCCAAAACACTGGAACTGCTAGGAAGCATAGGGAGTATGTGGAGAGGACTTTCTGGATCGGACTCCATTTACTCGGGAACTAAGTCCAGTGTTGGCAAATAGAAGTGAAAACCTGTACAACCGAGGACACAATCAAGTGAAGAGGAAACCCATGGGATGGAGGAGAACCTTTGCCAACTACACATCCGCCAGAGGCTTACTGTCCAGGATATACAAAGAACTAAAAAAATAAAGAAAAATAAAACAAGAGTCAAGTAAACAAATGACAAAATTTGAAAATTAGACTATAGACCTGTGCAAGAATTTTCAGAAGAGAGAATAAAAATAGCTTGGACAAATCTTAAACAGTGTTGAGCATCTTTAGCAATTAGGGAAATGCCAATTAAAACTACTCTGAGATTTTATCTTATGCCCTAGTCAGAATAGCCAAGACCAAGAACAGAGCTGGCACTAATTGCTAGTGAGGCCGTGCAGAAAAGGAAACACCCATTCATTCAAGGATTGCAACCACTGTGGAGAATTCTCAAAGAAACCGAAAGTAGGTCCATGATATGACTCGTCTCTACCACTCAGTAGAATGCTGTGACATCCTGCTCCACAGATGCTTGCTCGTCCGTGTTGACTGATGCTCTCCCCACAATATCTCCAATCGGAAACACCTTCATCAGCTGAGTGGATCATGCAGATGTGGTACATACACACAGCTAAATCCTACTCAGCTGTCAAGTAAAATAATCTTGGAATTTGCAACTAAATGGATAGAACTGTAAAACAGTCGACTGAGTAAAGTAACCCAACCTAGAAAGCAAACATTGCACATGGTCTTTGTTTGTTTGTTTTTTTGTGTTTATTATGGATCCTAGCTCCAAATCTCTAGATATGAGTATATGACAGGAGGAACCACAGATACCGGCATAATAAAAAGGGCCACGCATGGGGAAAGAAACTCTGGAGAGGGGTTCAGTAGCATACAGGTGCTATGAAGGAGAGATGGCAGGATGGGGGGATGCTTTAATAGTGGAGGGGGAAGTGAGAACAAAAGAGGATAGAAGAGAGATAAATAATGCTAAGGATAATTGAAAACGCCATAGAGAAACATATGATTTTATGATTATTTATACAACAAAATCCCCAGTATCAGGTATGGGAAATCTTCCTTTGAATTGCCAGGGGAGTCCAAGAGACTCCCCAAACTCTGCCGAAGTATAGGCTCTTGTCATGGCTCTTGGTTGCCTTCTATAACTTGCAGGTAAGGCCACGTTGTAGAAGGCACTACATACTTCGGTTACAGTGCTTGCAGGAGTCAAGCTGGAACTGACCTGGATGCCTCTTCCTTGAGGACTAGCTGACTCTCATACTATCTGAAGGTGTTATGTAAGCTGCAATGGGAGAAAAGCAATCTGACCGTAGGCCTACCAGCCACAGCAGCAAGCAGCAGGGCAAGCTATATCCCCGTGATGCAGCAGTGGGGTCAGCAACAGCATTTGAATTGGATGCATGGCCCACTCTATAAGAAGGAGTTCATGCCTTGGGACTGTAAGCTGTTGCTGTTGGGGTCATGGACTCTGGAGGAGACTATTACTGTCGCTCTCCGGAATATCTAATCTGTAGCTATATTATAAAATTTTATCCTTATACCACAGATATGAAACCATTACCGTTCATCAAAGAAGCTTCTTTTGGAGAAGGCAGAGAACATTACAGAAATTCTCAAGTGGTCGAAATGTAGAGAACTGTGACTGACTGTGGTGTGCCCATTGCAACAATACACCAACAGTACAAGCCCCAGACCTAAGACTTGGGTGATGTGGTGGAAGCTGGGGTAGGAAGGTTATAAGAGCCAGAGGAGTAGGACTTCTGCTGTGAAATAATGTCTTTATAGTACAGGGAAGTTACAGTCATGAAATCTCAAAAATACGATTTACGAAACCAGCACAGTGGGACTCCAGTTGATAGACCTGCGTGTTTGGGAGAATCGCCCAAGGCCCCACCACCAAATGCAGAACTACAAGCAATTAATGGCTGCGGAGAAAGGGAGCATTGGTCTGCCACAGGGATGAGCTACCCTGTTAGGTTATCCTGTCCCAAGTGGTCAGCCCTAAACACACGAACATA
Organism: Dicrostonyx torquatus; assembly: GCA_028555095.1. Classification (NCBI taxonomy): domain Eukaryota; kingdom Metazoa; phylum Chordata; class Mammalia; order Rodentia; family Cricetidae; genus Dicrostonyx; species Dicrostonyx torquatus. The sequence continues at coordinate 1,860,878 of JAQHUG010000061.1, read as the reverse complement.
TGAGCAATACAAATGTACTTAGCAGGTTGTATTTATGCATGCATGCATGTGTGTTTGAGCGGTTTTATGTGTGTATATGAGAGAGAGTGGTTTGTGTGAGCGAGAGAGAGGAAGACTAACATACAAGAGCTCATGAGTTTGAGAAGGAGTTGGATAATGAGGAGTTGGAAGTCAGAGAGGAAAGGGTGGAAATGACGTAGATGTTGTGTTCATATGTGAAATTGTCAAACCCACCAAAATTTAAACAAACAATTTAGAAGCTATGAATTCATCAGGAGGTGAGATATCAGAGAGCGCAGAAGTGTGGATGTGTGTTCCTTGTTGTAATTCACTGGATTGGGGAAATACTTAAAATGGTTACTATTATCAGTTCGCCTGCAGTGTGCCAGGCGAGAACTGACTACAGAGCATAGTTACTTCTGTGCCAACACTTTTTGTTTTCTGGAAGATGTTTTTATCTTGGGTTATCTTACTGCCTTTGTCATGTGGCATGAAATAAACTACTTGTTTATGTGCTTTGAAATAAACTTTATTATAAAAGCGTATTTTGTAGTCCTGATGACACTGTTACAGGATATGGAAAACATGATAATTGAAGTATTGTATGTTTGACTGGAAGTGACTTTTCGGCCTAAATTTTATTTTATTATACTATTTATTTATATTTGTGATGGTAGGAACCGAACTCAGAGCCTCATAACATATGCTTGGCGGTCACTGTACCACTGAGTCGAGAGCCAAATATGCAGTAAATTTTGGGGAATTTAGGTATGTTAGGTAAGAATTTTAGAGGCATACAAATACTACTTTATATTGGTCTTAACACTTGGATGTGTAATTCACAGTCTTTGGAGTGGAAACCTTTTTTTTTTTCATCTTTCACAACAAAAAAAAAAGGAAAGAAAAGGAAAATCAAATAACTTTTGAATGTCTTGCAAATAGTTCTTCAGTGTTTGGATAAAATTGCCAGCAGGTGACCTCAGACTGCCTTGTAATTATGGCTTCTGGGCCACCAGTTGATTCGGTTTATTGTGCTGGCCCTGTGAGAGTGACATGCTAGATGTTGTGCACACGGATTCTCAGAGAAACTCAACTTCATGGAGTCTGCACATAAAACAGTGCTCTCAGTTCTGCGCTTTCTGTCACCTGGCATTCAGGAAAAACTGTCAAGGAAAGGGTTGGAGGCCTCGCTGCAGCAATGAAGCAAACTTACTTTGCTTCCATAGAGGAGAGCAGCATAACTTGATTTAATTTCTAATAATTCCATAGATACTAGAGATGCAGTGGGGCAGTAGGAAACATAATTAGAAACACAGCTTGATGTTTTCTAAGAGGACACTGATATGAAGGGTACAGACTTTAAATTCTCTGTCACCATGGTGCATACATGCAGTGGACAAGGCCAACGGGTGCAGCAGCTGTCAGTTACCAGAACACCATGGGGATGCAGGAGTTTCTGTCATGTAAGTAAAATCCAGGTCAGCATCCGCTTAACTTTGGAGACCAAGTGAAATCAGTTCAGTTCTGGATACTAAGGTGTCATCTTCAGGTGTTTATCCTGGAAGCCTCTGCTTGTTCCTTCACGGTGACATCACTACCCTGCTCTTGATGATGCTCTCCTCTATGGATAACTCTCAGAGTCTGTTACAGTCTCGTAGGATGGACACTGCTCACAGTGGAGATGCACATGTCCTCTGCAGCGAGCCATTTAGTAGGACCTACTTTCAACCCCTGTTTTACCTGGTCTTCTTAAGTGTTCCCCGAGTACTTGGTTTAATGACTGATGTTAACTCTGTAAGCAAAGAGTGAGGCTGTTATTTGTCTGATCTTATGATCTGAAGATAGAAACCCAGACTTGAGTTGCTTGGCGGTGGGGTGGGGAGAATTTTGCATTGCTCTGTCAAAATACCTGCCATAAGTGATTGAAAGGGAGAAAATGCTTCTCTAGGGTTACATTTTCAGAGGTGTTTGTCCCAGTGATGAGGATGGGGAGGGGGATAGCTTAGAGCAATCTGCATAGTGATGGCCAAGAAGCGGAGGAAGAGAGGGAATGCGGTTGAGGTCTAGGCACCAAGTGACCTCCTTCAGTGACCTGCTTCCTTTTAGCATCTCTGGACAGTAACATCATATTGTGCATCCTTGAAGGATTAATCCATTCATTAGGTCTCATCCTCTCTGGAACGGCTATCCCAGACATGCCCAGAGGCTCACTTCACTGACCTAGATGCTTCTTTCCCCCCACCCTTCCTCTTGCCCCTACTCCTTCCCTTCCATCTTCATGAAAGCTCTGTTCCTGCTACCCAGTATTTTATTTTTAAGATACATGATCACCTCTGGAAGACTCTTAATGATCCCCAGTCTTTATTCTCACTCTGAATGTATCCTCAAGTAAAGTTCTTGGACTGTGTAATAAATGGGATGGAAGGTTTCATAGCCCCACTTTTCAAATGAAGAAAAAAATCTGTAAAACAGACAGTACTGCCTGTCTACTCCAGAGCCTCTCATATGCTAGACAAGCACTCTACTGTTGGCTCCCCATGCCCATAGTATTCCCCAGCCATTTCATAAAGTGTTCATGAATGCCTAGACTATAGCAATAGATCAGCTACATTTCAATATCTTCCTGTAGCTTCCTTGGCAAGCACATGCCCATTTACTTTGCAGAGCAAATAAGGAGAGGAATTCAGTAATTGGGAATAGGAGCTAAGGTGTACAGCTGTGTGGAATAAGCTTTTCTGTCTAGGAAACATACATGGAGAACTTAAGACAATGCAGATACCTAGGTATTTGATGGATTAGGTGAAGAGAACTTGCCGTTTAATAAAGCACCCAGCTTGTATTAGGTAAAGGGCTTTGGTTGTTTATGTTTTAAGACATATCAATCTAAAAGGAAATCTTTGGCTGTTGAAATAGGAGAGCAAAGAATTTGGAGGTTAATTGAAAGCTTGTTCCAGTGCCAATTGGACACTTCACTATTGTGTCTAGTTCCTGGATGCGCAGTCACGATAACAAGCATTTAGGATGCACACTGCTGTGTTCCAGGCATCGTGGTGGTCGATAGACCATCTGAAATCGTCAACCCACCCTGTCAGGGTGGCCTCCTCTATCAGCAGATCAAAAAATTCAGTGGGAACCCTTCAATTGGGAAGAAATGATGAGCGATGAATGGGATTAAGCAAGCCTAATTAACCCAACGTATTAGGAAAAGAGTTATGGAATGTTTGGATCAAGAAAGCCCCGTTGAACTGGATTGAGCTAGAAGAAACTTTTGCTAGTCTAAATAACAGAGATCATTTGGAAAAGCCTCATCAAAGTTGTTTTCAGTCTGAGAGTGGTAATGGAACACTTGAAGGCCCCGCCCCCTCCCCAGACTAGGAAAGTGATTTCATATTGAGCTGAAGAATGCCTCAAAGCTCTCCAAGAAACCATGGCTGTGGAAGGAATCTGGCATTCTGACTTTTCAGTTCTAGTTTTCTGCACAAAAGAACAACTTTTAATGTTGGGAGAAGAGAAAGGAGAGTTACACCGTTTCAGCCAGATGGTTTCGTTTTTCTGTTTGTTAAAAGTTCTCCATTTGCTGTGCTGACTACCCACTCTTCCTTAGCTTACTGTCTGGCACCCTCTCTTGTCTGCTCCAATGTTGACCTGAGATTCTTTGTGCCATGTCTTTTCCCGCACCAAGGTCCTGAGACCCAGCTTTTTAATAGCCCCTGAAGTTACATTCCGTGCATCTCTGCCTTTGTTCCCAGGCCCCTCATCTGGAGCACTTTCCGTCTCCTGCCTTGCACACACAGACTCAGGCTAGCCCTGTGTTGCCTCTCCTTCAATGTTCAGGCCAAACCACTCTTTCTCTAGGGAGATCCCTTTGATCAGCACAGTTGGAAAATGCCTCACCTCTCTTTGAACTGAGGAGGATCGCATATGGCTCTTATCATTGTCGGCTTTGTATTATAACTCTGTGGACTCTATCAGAGACAACATTTAACACCCTGGAAATGAAGAATTGAATCGATTTCTCTCTGGGTTTTAAAATCATAGTGTCTTCTATTATGTGTTCGGAATGAGTGAAGGAACAATATGACCATCAGAAATTGATATTCATGTGAATAAATTCAAGTGGGGAGTCTAAATAGGAGAGCGAGATTTAAAATGTTCGAGGAAGGGGCTTCCTTTACAGAGTGCTTTTTAAATCCAGTAGCCCTTAGAGGCTCTTCTGAACAGTTGTAAGCCTGGATTGGCTTCTCCTGGAGCCTTCCTAATGCTGTGACCTTTTATTCCAGTTCCTCACATGGTGGTCATGCTTCCTCATAACTGTAGTTTTGCTACTGTTATGAATTGTAATATAAATAGTTCATATGCAGGATATCTGATGTGTGACCCTCTAAAGTGGTCGTGACCCAGTGGTTGAGAACACTGTCCTACAGCCCGGACTTCTCCATCAACTGTTAGACCAAGTAGGTAATGATTTAAAATGTTTGCTACTCATTTTCCCCATTGTCCTCTCCTGTCTTACCATGCCCTCCATGGTCATATGGCACCAGGTAGTGCCATATACCAACTTCTCTGACATTTATAACTGTTTTTGGAAATAAAGCAAAAATGTTCTTTTGGGGACTTTGGTACTTGTTCAGTCCTCGGGAGTTTAGGTCCACTTGTGTGATTTAGTTTTTATTTGCCTAAGTTGTCAGCTTTGTGAGGGTTAGTGTTTCAGTTTACCACAGTCCCTCGGAACTCTGACTGCTCTTGAAGCCAACCACCCCTGGCCAGTGCACACTTAGCCTTTCTTATACAGTAAATCATGTCTGTCTACATACCCTATTGCAATATTTTCTTCTCATCTTTTGTGTGTTTGCTAATGTCAGAATTTCCCCTTTGAGAGAGTGATGTGATGCTTTATAAGATTTGGAGTATTCCTCTCGCTGTTGTCACTTAGCATCAAGCAGATTAGATTAGGACATCAGCTGCTTTCTGTAGTTTGACTAGTACAATATAGTCTTTTCACTGGCTAGATCAGTACTAAGATGTCATTTCAATATGGCAAAGTAATTGTTTAACTTGGGAGGGGGCGGAGTTTCAAGGCAGAGTTTCTCTGTGTAGCTTTGGAGCTTGTCCTGGCACTTGCTCTGTAGACAAGGCAGGTAGATCTCTTCAAAGATCTACCTGCCTCTGCTTCCCCAGTGCTGGGATAAAAGGTGTGTGCTACCACCGCCTGGTTTGTTTAACACTTTTAAACCTGTAACAAAGTAGGATTTGAGTGGATTATGAAGAATTTAGTGGTTCTGTGCTCTCTAGCACAGAATACAAACTTCCCTCCCTCCCTCCCATCCTCTCTTTCTCCCTCCCATCCTCTCTTTCTCCCTCCCTCTTTCACTATGTATCCCTGCTGGCCACTTAACCCAGAGATCTACCTATCTCTGCTTCTGGAGTGCTGGGATTAAAGGCACACATCACATAGTTGAACTCAAAGAGATCTGCCTGCCTCTGCCTCCTGAGTGCTGGATTAAAGGTGTGCACCACCACCATCCATCTTAAGCATATAAAACACAACATCTGTTCAGCTGCTCAGGTCCACACAGCCCCCTTCAGAATTTCTCTTCCCGAGTTTGAACCTTTCTTCTCTCAGTCTTTGACATTACCTTTGATCATCTTGAGGCACGTGTGCATGCTAGTGTGTGCACGTGTATTCCTGTGTTTATGTTTGTGTGAGCATGTGTGTAGTTTGGGATCTTCAGTTTGGAGGTCATTTTCGGAACCTAGTAATGATAATGTGCATGTTTACATACTCTTATAATTGTTCCCACATCCCATCCACCCTTTAGCAATTAACTCATTACTCCTTTTTGAAAGAAATTAGTTTTATCCAGTCTTGACTCAAATATGGCCATTTTTAAGGGTAACATATTTCACAGTGAAGGATTTGCTAACATTGAAGATATCTCAAAGAATTCACTAGAAATACACAGAAAATCTGAAAAGCAGTGGGCAAAGCATGGTCGTCCTTTGGGTGACAGCTGCATAGCCTGCAGGGGAAGCAGCTCATCTTCTAGAATTTGGAGGACATGGATCCAGGTTCACTGTATCACTCCCTCGCTGTGTTATCAAAGGGAATACTGCTTTTTTTTTTTTTCAGTTTCCTCCTGTGCAAAGAGATCACATGATCTATGAAGACAGGATATTATCCGCCCATGATAGTTATTAGCAAAGCCACATTCTCACTGAGGTGTGTTTGGCCACGAGTAATGACTTGACTGTGGTTCATGTGGGTGACTGTGGTAGTCCTTCACACTGTCTCTGCTGTGTACCTAACTTTGTGTTTCCTGCAGGAGCGATTCCAGGTGAAGAACCCTCCCCATACGTACATCCAGAAGCTCAAAGGCTACCTGGATCCAGCTGTAACCAGGAAGGTAAGGTGGATATGTTTCCACTCTTGGCTGTTGCTTCTTCTTGAGTGGGCAGAGTCTTGCATCAGACTTTCTTTTTTGCCAGAGCTCTAGGCAAATAAGCTTTGGAGACCCATCAACAGGAGAGGACAAAAGGGAAAGAAAGTCTTCAACAAGTCCGTCTGATGGCTACTGATGGTGTCAGTTCCCACTGCTCAGGGTAGTGAGTCCAGGCCTGAGGTGCTTAGGCCTCTAGCAAAGCAGGCCTTGCAAATGCCATGTTTGTCCTTCATGACTTTACACACTTCTAGAACCCTGAAAAAATCACTGGGGCTGTCCTCCCCAGCTGCATACTGACATCCTGTGTTGGTGTTTCACCCTGCTTCCTCTGCCTTGGCCAGGCCC
>JAQHUG010000061.1:1830957-1852835 GCA_028555095.1 Dicrostonyx torquatus | reverse complement strand
CTGTAACTCTAGTTCTAAGACATCCAACACCTCTTCTTACCTCTGGGGGACACTAGGAATATATGTGGTGCATATTCCTTCAAGCAGGCAAAACATTCATATGCATAAGATAAATATTTTTTTAAAAGAAAACAGAGAACCACACTTTGTTTCCATGCCATACAATTCTTGAATGTCCCGTGGTTTCCCACATCTTCTGTGAATGTGTCTGCTTGTAATTTGATGGCCATTTGTAAAAAGGTCTGCATTCAACTTCCCCCCTTCAAAACGTAATAACTATTTAATTCTTGTTAGTTTCTCTGATTTATCTCTTGACCTGAGCATAGAGCAGCCTTAATTTTATAGGTTAGGGAACGCCTCACACACAAAAAATAAATCCCATTTTTTTTTAAAAGCAGTTTTGGCTATGCTATTTGTTTCTGCGAGGGTTCTACTGGTTCTTTAGAAACCCCCAGACTTGAGATGATGGGTGAGTGCTCTGCTTGTTCTGAGCTGAGAGGGGCTGGAGTGACAGCAAGTATCTACAGACTGAGGGAACTCTTCCTTCATGCAACATACAGTTCATATTGAAACAATCCCTCATTCTACAAAGAAAGCATGCAATACATGTCTGGAAATGGCTGCCTGGGCTCTCAGCCCTACACCTTCAGGAGGAGACAAAGAAAACCAAGCAGAAGATACCAGGGGGATCCTCTTGTTAAACAGTTCCTCCTTCCTGGATCACTTAATAAAGAGGAATGGGCCTGGTGGTGGTCGTGTGGATGGCTGATTTCTCTGTCCTGACCCATGTGTCCACCTGAATGTCCTTGTTTTGTCTGTGCCCTGTTCAATCTACACAACTGTCAACTGCATGCAGAGGGCCTATTTCGGTCCCATAGCTATCAGTCCAGAGATGTCTCTGTTAATCTTCCTGATTTTGAGCCCCTTTTGCTCATGTAATTCCTCCTCCTTTTCTTCATCTGGACTCTCAGATGTCTGCCCAGTGCTTGGCTGTGATTCTCTACATCTGCTTCCATCAATTTTGGGTGAAGGTTCTATGGTGGCATTAGGGGAGTCACCAATCTGGTTAGAGGTGAGGGCCAGTTCGGGCACCCTCTCCACTACTGTTAGTAGTCTCAGTCGAGGTCATTGATGTAGGCTCATGGGAATTTCCTTAGCAGCAGGTTTCTCCCTTACTGAATAATGGCTCCTTCTGTCAAGATATCTCTTTGATTTATGTAAACATAAAGCCAAGAAAACCAGCCCACAAACCACAATCCCAGAGAACCTAGACAACAATGAGGACACTAAGAGAGACATGCATAGATCTAATCTACATGGGTAGTAGAAAAAGACAAGATCTCCTGAGTAAATTGGGAGCATGGGGACCTTGGGAGAGGGTTGAAGGGGAGGGGAGCAGAGAAAAATGTAGAGCTCAATAAAAATCAATTTTAAAAAATCTCTTTGGGCTAGATGGTGGTGGCGCATGTCTTTAATCCTAGCACTTGGGAGGCAGAGGTAGACAGATCTCTGTGTCTGTGCCCTGTCTTTCAAGGTCTGCTGTTCAGTGTTCAGCTCAGGAGAAATGAACTGGGTAGGATTAGCACCCCAACCCCTGCTGTAGTAAGATTTCTGTCAGGAGCTGGGAGCAGGAAAAGATCTGTTCCACACAACATAATTGCAATGCTTAAGCCCCAGGGAAAAAAAAAGGAGATTTGTTTGGAATAAGGCATGACTTTCAGTTAAAATGAGCTCAAAATTCTCAGCTGTGATCTGGGGCTGGGGAGTGTTCCAATCAGGCCTTTAAATTTTAGCCAGACTGTCTAGGCTGAACGGGCTTCCTTTAACTGTGGTCAGGGTCCTCAAATAGTTTATTCATTAATCTTTTGTTCAAATTAAATAGAAGATACTTAATTTGCTCTTAAAAATTAAAAAAAAAAACCCTCCAAGCACATTCTGTTTAGAAATAGCTTTAAATGACACCCCTAGGGCAGGGAAGGAAGAGTCTCAATTGGATATCTTTGAGCCCAGAGCTCCTTAAACCAGCCTCCTAATTTTATACCAACTGTTATTAGCCTGTGCCTCGGGGGAGGCTGTGTTCATGTCTGCATGGAAAGAGGTTACAGATCTTGCAGAAAAGCGTCTGATCCTTTGCCGACTCTACATTCATGAGGAGAAACCTATTGCGTGGCTCACCCAGTCTCAGCTGCCTCCCTGGGCTATAGCTGGCTGTCCTGTAACTACAAGGAAAGAGAGACCTTGCAGACTGCTTGGTGGCCCTTGCATTTCTGCTGGGCCCTATAGGTTTAAGGTTTCTCTTGAAAGAGCTTTAACGTCTTTTTTTTGTTTGTTTGTTTTGTTTTTCGAGACAGGGTTTCTCTGTAGCTTTGGAGCCTGTCCTGGAACTAGCTCTTGTAGACCAGGCTGGTCTCGAACTCACAGAGATCCACCTGCCTCTGCCTCCTGAGTGCTGGGATTAAAGGCGTGCGCCACCACCGCCCGGCTGAGCTTTAACGTCTTGTGGATGCATTTCGGACTTGCAGAATATTAATATGCATTGTTTATGTCTTAGCAAAGAGGATGCTAAGGCTTCTCTGCATTCCAAAATCCAAATAAAAATTGAGCTGCTCCCTGGAGAATGCAACACGGGTAAAGTCAGCTTCGTTTGTCACCGTGTCAGACATGATTACAGTGCTCAGCATAGCCGATGTCTGAATGCTAGCTGCTGCTGCTCTAGTTCAGAGTTTGACTTACTTGCCTTGTTAGGCTGTGTGTCTGTCTGTCCATATGTGTGTATATAACATCCGTAACAGTCAACTTCTCTCTCTCCCTTTCCCTCACCGTGCCTCCCTCTCTCCTCCCTCCCTCTCTCCCTCCTCATGCCCTTTAATCAGACCTCTCTACTACTGGGCTATGTTTTCATTTGTGTGCTTGTGCTTTTTGTAGAAGATCATGGGGAGGTAGGGATGACTTCTTCAACTTGAGGACTTCAGGACCAGCAGGGACTGCTGAGAACCTGTCTGACACGTCTTAACAAGCAGCATGGACCTTCGGTACCATTAGTCAGTCCCCCGTCCCACTCCCTCTTTCCTGCCTAATCCCTTGCTTAGTACACTCATTGCAGGGAGGTGGTCTAGGATATCCCTCCAAACCATCAATGGCCTTGCTGTTGGTTTGGGCTTTCTTGGCAGCAGAACACCTTCATTTTTTCCTTATATTAGAAATATTTTTTATTTCTTATATCCCACTGTATATTGGTTACAGAACCCCAAGAAGATCTTTTTTTTTTTTTTATAGTGTTTGGGATAGCAGTTATAGCATCTGCAAAAAGCCAGGGAAAGAGGAGAAGGGGCAGCAGGAGGCTGCCTGTGCCAAGCAGTGTTGTAGATCTCCTTGGGCTACTGATTCTCATGCCTGTGGCTTAGCTCTCACAACCCCGAGTCGGGAACCTTTCCTTCTTGCCTTTGGGTGGTGTTCCTCTGAAGAACAGGAGCCATGCTTTGTGGCCTGGAAATAGAGGCTTCTATTCTTACTGCACTTGGTGGTAGCAGAGGGCAAGGGTCCTTCATATCCTGAGCTGGAATTTACAAAGCTTTTTTTTTTTTCAGAAGCAAAGAAGCTTGAGGGGAGTGGATCACAGCACAGATGGCCTGGACCTCTTAAAAGGAGGCATTACAACTCGAATTTCCTTCTTTCAGAGTGGCCTGAGACATTAGTCACGGTTAAGGTTTTTTATAGGAAAATAATCTCCAGATAATTAATGGACATAGCAGCCCCATTTGAATGTGGAAGACTCCTTAGATTTAAAAGCATGCATACATTCACCATCATGACAGGAGTCATTAAATAAAAGACTAGAAATCTAGAAAGACAGGTAGGCTCTTGATCGGCACTCTTGCCGAAGGGCCTTCTGAAGGTGTGCATCTGCACATGAATCTTCATTACTGACCATCCAAGTGAAGACTAGTTGGAAGGGCTAACTCTGAAGGTTTGTTCTTTGAACATTAAGTCAGGTTGAGAAGAATCAACTTCAGACCGTTAGGCCCAGGACTGCTGTCTTTAGAAGGGCCAACTTAACAAATTGGCCATCAGAGTTCATGTGTATTCACTGTAAAAGCTAACTGTGCCTGAATCATTTATGAAAACAACATAGTTTATGCTGTGTTTTATTGCTGGAATCTGGAATTGCTGCCTTAGCGAGGCAGAGTGTGTTAATGAGGTCAGCCCCTAATGCAAACCCCGGCCCCCAAGTCTGTGTTGAGCCTCATGTCTGCTTGGGCAAGAGCACTCTTGAAAATGTGTGTCTGGTTTCCTATACACTCACATCTTCTTTTTTATTGTTTTTCTCATTTTATTTTTCATTTCAATACATCATGAGTGTGCGTGTATCTCGAGTCTGTGTTCATCCTCGTGAATCATTGAAACTGGAGATAGATGGTTTGGGGCTCCTGAACAAGAGGTCTAATGGTGACTATTGTTGTATATGTGGGGTAGGGAATATAGTCTACTCTAGGAGATTGCATGAAATAAATAATTCTCCTTGTCCTTTCTTGTAAGTTAATTTTTTTTATGATCAAGATTTGTGTGCTTTTGAATAAAACAAAAGAAACGTGAGAAATACACTTTAGAAGAAAAGGTATTTTCATGTTGCATTAAATTTATCATAAGCTACAGGAGCACCAGGTACTAAAGGTCATATTTTGTTGAATTATAGAAATTCAGAAGGCGTGTTCAAGAATCTACGCAAGTGCTAAGAGAACTGGAAATCTCGTTAAGAACCAACCACATTGGGTAAGTGTGCAACGTGTTAGCACTCACATTTTATGTTAGAAAGTGAATGAATCATAGCCAAGAATTGTGCTTCTCTATTTACTGAAAGACCTAGGTTTAGATGAGGGGGGTTAGTCCCCTGATAGCTGATTGTAAGGATCAACAGAGGCAGACAGATAAAGTATTGACCTGGGTATTTGTAGCAACTCTGTATTTACTTGCTTGGATGAAGTAAATATGGAGAGGTCTTGGCAAGCGCTTGACTTTCTGTATGTGTGACAGTGAACTTTCTGTCCCGACAGCTGAGGGACATTTAAGAGTGGTGGAAACTGAGATGCTGCTTAGCTGAAGCTGCTTTGCCTTTCCTTGATTTCCTTCCATTAACAACAGAATGGAAACCGGGGTGGTGGTGTCCGGTCTTTGCATTTGAGGCAGGTTTTGAGTCTCTTTCTTACTTTAAACACTTGAGACCATGCAGTATTCCACCAGGGAAAATGAAGTTCATAGAATCACTGCGGTAGACGTTTCTGACAGTTCCTTTTCTGCATCAATATGGTTGCTTTGACTGAGGCAAATGAAGTTTGTTTATATTTCCCCTAATTCTTGGGATGGCATAATAAATAGGACCTTAGAGTTATGTAGTTTATCTTCAAGTCTGGATGGTACTGGATACCTTATTTTGTAATCTTGGTTCTTCAGAAAGTATATCAGTCTTCAGTCTTTTTTTCCTAGGCAAGTCTTTCTCTGGTTGACCTTGAACTCACTATGTAGCTTGGCTGGCTTTGGGCTCAGAGCAAATCCTCCTGTGTTAGCCTGTCAAGTGCTAGGAATATAGACATGAGCAAAGTATAATAAAACATTTGTAAATTATTTATATTTTCTGGATTTTGACTTTGTGGATTTACCATGAGAGAGAGAAGGCTGAAGACTATAGGCTTCAGTAATTTTCAAATGTTTCCCTATGTCGTTTCTTGCAGATCTGTTGAACTGAAATTATAGATCAATAGCATACTCTATTGAGTATACTGCTCTACTGAGTACTCTGTAAAATACATGTGTGACATACAAAGCAATTTACTTCTGTTTTATACTGATTGATATTAGCTATTTACATGTTTAATTAGCACAGTTACTTCAGATTTTTATTTAAGTAGGAAATGATAGTGTGGGGTCCTGTTGGGAGACTTTGAGGTAGAATTCCCATTTCCTAAAGGCTACCTTTTCATACTTGTTGCCTTGAGAATGGAGTCTTCACAAAATTAACGGATTCTTGGTTTTGTCTCAAAAAATGGACTATAGAAAAACAAATCATAAAATCATGATTTTGAAACTGGAAAAGATTGTGTAACCTCATTTTTCAAGACTCAAAGAATTAAGGCTCAGAGATGGTTGTATAAACTGCAGTGTTCACAGCTATATGGACAGTATGTTGGCTTAAAAATACTTCAGGGTTTTGTTTTTTTTTCTGCACTGCTTTTTCTAGCAGCCCTTTCTGAAAGAATTAAGGCAGTCAGGGCTCTGGGGTTGAAACAGTGAGGCTTGCCTGTCTCAGGATGAAGACGGTGGTAGTAGTTTAATACAATGGAGCACCTGAACCTAGAAAATTAAATAGCTTCTGCTGTTTATGAACCAGGAACCATAGTCTATTTGATAACGGCCCAGTTCTGTGCTTTGGCAATTCTCCACTGAAAATGGAGGAATAATTTACAGGCAGGATTTCTACAAACTATTGAAAAGCATATCTTCAGGCATTGCTGGGATGACGCGCAAGTGCCCCCAGGCCCGAAAGCAGGCATTCATTTCTAATATAAAGTAGGAGGAATAGATGAGCCTGCGCAGTCTGCGAGCAGCTGGAGGTGTTACAATAGGCATGTACTCCTGGACCTGCGTCCTCACCAGCTGAGATCTCCCCACTTGCCCAGGACTTATGTGAGACCCTTGGGAAAGTGGCTGTAGCTGCAGAAGAATTCCAGGGCTGCATTGTCTGCGTGCAAACGACTGGCGCACACGCTCACATGGAAGGAAACCACTCACAAGGATTTTGGCTTTGTCTTGCCTGCCTTGAAGACTCAAATCTGAACCGTCTTTTCGTTCTTCCAGCTTACTTGCTTGACCTTATTGGATAGGAGCAAATTCTGAAGAATTACTAGCTAATGAACTTACCAATCACTACTATGAGGAATTTTTGTATACTGTGATGGACAGGTCATTTTTGTACTCTGCGTAAAATAATAGAAAGATAATTGGGCACATGTTTGTACGATGAAGTTAGTGCACGCCTTTGCCATAACCCCTTTTTATTAATTTCACCTTTGATAAGTTTAAATTACACATGCTCTCTGCACGTACTATATGACCTAAATTAATCTTTCTTGTTAAATGAGAGTAGCAGTGCTTAACTCGTACGAATGAAATGCTTACTATAGGATCTGATGCATGATACTCAATATACAACAACTATCTTATTTTTTATATTTAATTTTCTTAGGCTTGCCGAGGAAAATATCTATAAATTAACAACAGTATATAACATATTCCTAAGGAATTCCAGGTGTAGAATGTGATTTTTTTAAAAATATTCATTATGTATACAATATTCTCTCTGTGTGTATGTCTGCAGGCCAGAAGAGGCCACCAGACCTCATTACAGATGGTTGTGAACCACCATGTGGTTGCCAGGAATTGAACTCAGGAACTTTGGAAGAGCAGGCAATGCTCTTAACCACTGAGCCATCTCTCCAGCCCTGTAGAATGTGATTTTTGTCTACCTAAAGTGACCCGAGGACTTACAAGATTATGATTTCCAGAAACTAAAAGCCGAAATTACACTTAAAATCCATTTGTCCTGAAAAAATTATTCTTGGCACCTGCTTGGGCTTCAAGGCTAGGGTGGTGAGTGGGCTTTGCTGAGGTAGCATTCTCAGCTGCAGCTGTCGTGAAGGGTTTCTTTCCAGCTCTGAGATAAACCTAAAACTCCATAAATGGAGCAATCTTTGTAGAAAGAAAATTAATTTTTGAGCTATGTCGAATAAGACTTTAACTGGGAATAATCCCATTCACTTACTGTTAGGAGCTATAGCATTGGAGAAGAATTGGATTATGACTTATCCAAACCCCTGAAATTACTTGAAATGCCCTTGAAAAAGAACCGAGTATCATTACAGTGCACTGGCAAGCCATCTGAGTGGGCAGAAGCCAAATTGCGTCAGATGTCTGGGCAGCGGCTGTGGTGGTGAGGGGTCCATGGAGAGATTTGCTAGCTGTACTCCATGGAACTGCGGTGTAGGTGATTTAGTTTAATACCATCGCCTATAATGATGGAAAATTGCTTTTCAGTCTGAATGCAAGGTCACAGATGTTCGAAAAGATGTTCTCTTGACTTGTGGTTGGCATGAAGATTGTAGCAAACTGGCCAGGGATTGGGAAAGTATGTAGAAAAGAGAAGGCCCCGAGAAACTGACAGACTGTCAGAATTTCTGTGGGTCAGTGATGGCTGGAGCTGGACCTGGTCCAAGAGGAAAGAGAAGAGAGTGGCCAACGCTCTTCTAAGATGTTTACAAAGTGTGTGCACTTGCATGTGCGTGTGTGTGTGTCTACTTTGTGACCAGTCCATTCTTACATGGTGCCGCTTTGGAATCACCAAAGCCATAGTCATTTTGGCATTTCTTAGGCACTTTGATGACGTCACATAAAAATGTTTGTTATTGCTCCGTACCCTGAGCCGCTGCTGTGTATATGGGAAGGTTGAAGGTCAGCTGCCAATTGTTTTATTGCACTCCATTGCCAGTTAGAAACACTGAGACTTGAAGTCTGATTTGTCTACATCTAAAGCTTATTGTCCATACTATCAGTTCCTATACTTTTGACATTCTGGAAGTCTTCATTCTAGCTAATTGTTTTGAACTCAACAAATTGTTGTTGCTCATATGAATTGAACCTAGTAACATTTACCATGTTAAAAATTAAAATTGATAAATTTTAAGTTTATTTAATATGTAATATTTAGTAGGAAACTTTGATATTTAAACATATACACTACTGTGAATATTAGCACGTATAACTTTTTGTGAACTGTAACTAACAAAACAGCAAAAGGTCCCTATTAAAAAAAATTCTTGAGAATCTTCTTTCCTATCTTTGTAATAGAAGGCAGTTGAGTTTTCCTGACCCTGTGTTCAGTTTGGTTTGGTATTTATTTTTGTTTGGTGTAGATGAGAACATTTGGAAAACAGGGATTTCTAAGTGGCCTTTCCAGGTAATTATGGAGATTCTTCTGGAAGTACTCTAAGATTCTCTGCGTGACAGTGTCCAGAGGCGCTAATGCCTGCTGTCTTCTGTTCAAATCCATTGTGCTATCTCATGCACTGAGGTGATGTTTTCACCCGTGACTCCGGGAGTACGAGTCCTGGCCTGATCATTTGCAAATCCGGCCTACCGAGGTACTCTGCTCTTCCAACATGCCATTCTTTAATTTTTTTAAAATCATTTTTGTTAATAACTATTGCTGCCATCGGAATACAGTTTTAGTTATCATAAAGCTATCAAATTAATATAAACACACTTTTCCTAAATTCTTAATTTTTATTGAAGCTGAAAATTGATCATTAGTGACAAATACTGCCTGTTTTCCCCAAATCAACAGGCCAGCTTCATGTATTTTTGAGGAAATGTCTTTCAAATACCCAAAATGTTATCATAGTTTGTAAGTCATTTTTACAAGTGAATTGGCTGCCTGTGGGGAAATGGCACCATCCTTGACCCTCGAGAGTCTGTCCAGGCACATGAATGGGCAGCAGGTGTTTTTATGTGGCTGCTGCTTTCTCAGGAAGAAAATGAGAAAGATGTGTGGTGGAGCATCGAGCGGTAACAGATCTCCTGACTGTGGGAATGCCCTTTGCCCTGCCATGGCAGAGAGTGAAGAATATGGTGAACGGATCTCTGTGTTGTTCTCAGCAGTTTTCCCTGGTCTCTTTCACAGGTCAGGTTCAGCAAAGGTTTGGTTTTGTTTAGATGTTGACAGTTTAAACCTAAGGCTCTGCATGTATCAAGTCTTGAAACTTTTAGGAAATTAGATCAACCCTAGAGGTATGCTGAGAGACCTTCAAGGACCCCTGGCCATGATGGGGTACACTTTGAGAACTGGATTGCTGTACTGTTCAGTAATGGCTTTGGCTCTGGGTGATGCTGGCTTCTCTCCCCAAGTTTTCAGCATCTTTCATTCCAGCTCTCCACCCAGTGGTCAAACTTTCTCTACAGGAGCCTGGCAAAGGCGTTAACACCTGTCCCTTCTCCCTTTCGTGTGTCTTGCTGTCTTGCTTGTCCTTGGGACACCAGGAGGGTTTTTAAGACTTAATTTTCTGTATGAAGAAATTCGACTCTAAGATTTTGGGAGGCAGGGAGAACAAAACTTTGAAACCACATTGTGAGCAGCCTGCATTTCAGGACTGACTTGTTTGCATTTGCCCGCAAAGCCCTTCTTTGGATACAACTTTTGTTTTTTTCCAGAGCTTTTTCTCATTATCCCTGTCTCTCCAAGCTTCCAAGAATCTGATTTGAAATTTGTCTAAATTCAAATTTATAACATATGGTAATCACATTTGAATTTGCAAGGCACTCAGGAGGTAATCCATGCTGTCAGACTCAGAAATAATTCAGTTTTCCAAAACTTATAATCACCCAGTTTGAAACTGTTTGCCTATTAGAAGCATATGAAACAGTCCAGAGCATGCACCCAGAGAGGAGGGAGCTCTACAGCTGTGACATACTCACTGTGTGATCAAACATGTATGTTTATAGCATGGAGTGTCGTCGTCGTCCCCCCCCTGTTATTTCTATCATTTTTGTGTATGGGGGCAGGGTTGTGTGGGAGACAAGTGTTTCTTTGTTTTATTGTGTGTGCCCCATGCATTGAATTCAGGTTGTCAGGCTGGGGCGGGGGGGCAGTACCTGTTGAGCCAAGTCTCTGGCCCCCATGTTTCTTTTAGTCCCTGAGCTTTGAGACACTCCCTTATTGTCTGCCTTCTGACATTCTTACCTGTTTTCTTTCTTTAGTCTCACAGTTCATGGATGATCACTCTGGATTGTTCTCAGCCATGCAGAATTTTCCCATCAGGGAAGGGTAGTGACTAGGAGGATGGGGGAAGAGAGGGCTGACTCTCGACAGGCCATACCTTTACTGTGGGGTGACTTAGCTAAGTGGGCGTTATGGATACAGGCGGCAAGGCAATCAATCAGTGGTAAATGCCTTATGTCATTGGAGTGACACCAAACGACCAAGGAGGATCCTGCAACTCTAGGACCAGAATCCGCTTTGTGACATTACACCAGAGGCAGGTCATGCTATTTTAGGGTCTAAGCAGTAGATTCCTGTCTCACTTTGAAAGTTATCTTTCTGGTGCTTTTGATTATAGTTACCAAGTGAGACATCAGTTACGATGTTGAAGTAAAAAGCAAATTAAACCGTGTTCTTGCATCAGAATCTACTACACACATTACCCCATGGAATCAAAAGATTCATAGACCTGCCATCCTTGGCTATTTCCGGCTTTGTTGAGTTCAAGTTCTTCATGTCTGGGTCAGTTTTCTTCTTGTGCGAGTGGCTGACCTTTTTATCTAAATGAGATGGAGGTGTCGGTGTTTGAGTGGCAGCAGGTACTTATGACATCCTGGGGCATCTGTGCTCCTCGTGGAAATGTCTGCAGAAGAATTTCAATGGCTCTTGTTTTGAACTTCCACAATAGTGAGCAACTAAATAGAATATGTGAAGCTGAGCTGGTCCTGAACAACCTGGAATTTAGTGATTCTTTTTCATGTGAAAAAGACACCAACCAGAGAGGTGACTCAGCCGTTAAGAGCACTGGTTGCTCTTCCAGAGTACATGGATTCAATTCCCAGCATCCACCTAGCAGCTCACAACTGCCTATATAACTCCGGTTCCAGGGGATCCTACACTCTCCACGGACACACATGCAGGCAAAAACACTGATGATGGAGCGATTGGACACTTAAAAGAAATCCCACACTAGCTCAGAACTGAGATTAGATAGTTATTTATTTGGGGGAAAACTCACAAATCAGAATTCTCCGCTTGACTGATTGAATCACTCAATCCAAAAGGAGCAGCCGGCTGGGATTGGAGCAAGGGGAACCAGAGAGAAAAGGGGGGGCGAATGCACACTCGGATTCCCCATAAATAGTAAGAGAGGCCATGCCCCAGTAGGCAGGCAAATACAAGATCTAATACAGCAAAACACCAATGTTATAAAATAAAAATAAATCATTAAAGAAAAGAAAACAATCTCTGCAGGACAGTTTACATTGTGTAGTGGGGGAACGAAGAGAAAGATAGGGTCCTCAGTAAGTATCAGCTTTGCCATCATTCACAGGGAGGGCTAGGCATTCCCTAGTCCCCTGCCAGTTACATTTAAAAACATTCATTTGCCAGGCAGTGGCAGTGCATGCCTTTAATCCCAGCACTTGGGAGGCAGAGGCAGACTGATCTCTGTGAGTTCAAGGACAGCCTGGTCTACAGAGTGAGGTGTAGGATTGCTAGGGTTGTTACACAGAGAAACCCTGTATCAGGGATGGGAAGGAGTTCACTGTCTCTGGAGACTTTGCTGCACAGGGAGGAAACAAAGTATCTGGAAGTGGATGTGGTGAGATCATGTGTGTGACTGTTCTGGAATTTTCTTTCTTTCTTTCTTTTTTTTTTTTTTAAAGATTTATTTATTTATTATGTATACAACATTCCTTCCATGTATGCTTGCAGGCCAGAAGAGGGCACCAGATCTCTTTATAGATGGCTGTGAGCCACCATGTGGTTGCTGGGAATTGAACTCAGGACCTCTGGAAGAGCAGGCAGTGCTCTTAACCTCTGAGCCATCTCTCCAGCCCCCTGTTCTGGAATTTTCTGCCTCCACCAGTGCACAGTCCTGTGAGCTGTGTTTAGGTTTTATTAACAAAGCCACTCTGTGAGACCCAACAGATGGATTTTCTATGTTGCCGCTCCAGGCTCCTCTTAAATGTTATATTTACACACAGCTGTGGTCAAGAGCATTTCTTTCGTGGTAACTGTCTGAAGTACTTGGAAAAAGAATATAAATCAGGGTGTCTGATTTCCCACCTTTCTGACTCCTCATACTTCCTGTGTACTTATATCTCAAGATAAAAGGGCCAGAAATGAGGAGCCAGGAGAAAAAGCACAAACCAGAAAACAAAACAATCAAGCAAACATGGAGTCTACTAGATTCTTCTTGTGGCACAAGGTACATCCTTTGACACGTGGGCCATTTTCCTGTGCTGTTTTCATAGCTTGCAACCATGGTTTCCACAGTAGCTGTGGTGCATCCACAGCCAGGCAGCCTTTGACACCATGTTCCCAGAGGGACACAACTGCTTTGGACTGCAGTGTGTGGCTGTGGATCTTGTGTTACCACAGTGATCTTTGTACCCATCAACTGGTAGAATTTCACACCGAGTGGAAGATTCCTTCTGATACCCACACAGTCTCTGATGAGGAGAGTGTTAAGTCAGGTGACAGGATTTTACCTTAAAGTACTGATTCATCACCTTGTCTGTTGGAGTCATTATAGAAGGCAAATACAATGTGTGCGTATTCTTGGTGAAGCGGTACACAGCACTCCAAAGCCAGCTAAAGAGAATGGTTTAAGAATGGATCTTTAAAACTACTTGTTACGTGTTAGTCTTGTTGATGGTTTCTGGTACCTGAAGTCTTTTAAAGGTTTTCATACTCGTGGAAAAAATTAAGCAAGTCATTATCCTTATTGAATTTCCAGAGGCCAATAAACATCGGCCTCTCATTGGTGGTTTAGTGGTTTCTTCGGCTGGGTGTGCCAAGAGGAACTGAGCATGGATTTGGAGTCATGCCTGATTCGCAGGGGCTATGGCACCATGTTCCCAGTTTGCCTGATTCTTTGTCTAGTCTTGGCTCTTTTAGCAACCAGGCTAGGGATGACGTGCGGTTGAAAGTACATTAGGACAAATTCCTTTTCTTAGAAATCTTTTTGAAATTCGTCGTCTCAGGTCTTCAGACGGTAAAATGCAAGGATGACATGCAAGTACTTTCTGCTCCGTATCCTTACACAACGACCTGTGGTTTTCATGCCCCATCCAGAAGTGCCTAGTCACTACGAAAATAGTTGGTGCCACCTTCTGTATTTCCGTTTAGACTTTGGATGTTTTAGGGAAAAACCAAAGCTACCCACCATGTCCTGTACATAAACCGTATGATCATTGCCGCCAACAATTCTTTCTTCCTTCCCCAGATGGGTCAGAGAGTTTTTGAATGAAGACAACAAAGGCCTCGATGTCCTTGTGGAGTACCTATCTTTTGCACAGTATGCAGTCACGTAAGTAAAACTTGTCTTGCTTGCATAGCAGTGTCACATGGTCCCAGCAGATGTAGCCCAGTGGTAGAATCACATTCCTCACTGAAAGCAGACACCCACAAGCAGATGAGGGGGGACATTTTAGAGATTGTGGATGGTATTAGAAATGAAACAGGTGAGTAAGAATCACCTTGAAGACCTTCCAGCTGGGCTAGGAATCAAACACAGGACCTGGCCTTGCTACTGAGCAGTATCCACAATGCAAAAGAATGGCTTTCCTGAGGGCCTAAGTTCCATTAGTCTGTGTGGTAGAAAACTAGAGTGGTATATGGTACATTGCTGAATAAATAAAAAAAAAACAGCAAAAAAAGAATGTCCTTTAACTTCTTATTAAATTTTGGTATGCTGGGGATTGAGGCAGGGCCTTGCACAAGCTAAGCCTATATTCTACCACTGACCTACACCCCAACTCTGTGTGACAACTGGGGTGTAGGTCAGTAGTAAAGCGTTTGTTTACCGATCATGTGTAAGGCCATGGATTCAATCCCAGCCCTTATTGGGGAAATGCTACAGGTGTGTTTTTGTATGTTTTGGTAAATGAACAGATAAGGATGCAGTTCTAGACACCAACACAGTCGCCCAGGAGGAAGGAACACTATTATTATCTTTTTTAAGAAAAAATGTTTATACATTTGCAGGCTTTGGTTTCCTGCCACATGCACGGAAAGAACCAGGCACAGGGCAGGAAAAAAATTAAGTTGCTTAGCTATGTTACTCCTCACGGTCTCCATCTTCATGACTTCTGGAATGGTTTGTAACAGGGCTGCAAAGTGTACATTTGAATGAGATGTTCTCTTTTCAGTGTTTCTCCTTTAATCAGGAAATAGTCCAACCTCCACAGGTAGTCTCTCTTGTGCAGAGTGAGGCAGTGTGATGCTGCGTTTCTAATTAGACAGGGAGGATGCTTCAAGTTCAGTGATATTTGTCTTTCTCTTCGCTGTGGCTGTGTGTGTGCATGAGTGTGTGTGTGAGTGTGTGTGAGTGTGCAGGTGAGTGGGTGAATGTGTGAGTGTGTGTGTGTGAGTGTACGGGTGAGTGGGTGAATGTGTGTGTATGTGAGTGTGCAGGTGAGTGGGTGAATGTGTGTGAGTGTGTGGGTGAGTATGGGTGTGTGGGTGTGGGTGTGTTTTTAAGACAGGCTCTCAGGGTGTACACAATGCTAGTTTTAAACTTTTGATAATCCTCTTGCGTCCACTTTCTGAATGCATCCCACTCTGATTTTTCTGAAGGCGGACATATTTAATTTGATCTTATGTATATAGGTGCTTGCCCGCATGAATAAATGTGTACTCCCTCTTCGGTTAGTGTCCATGCTATGGTAGCCAGAAAAGGGCGTTGGATCCTTTGGAATTGGTGTTACAGACAGGTGTGAACTGCGTTGTGGATACTAGGAACCAAAGTAAAATCCTCTGCAAGAGCATCAGGCTCTCTTAAACACTGAGCCCTCTTTCCAACTCCTCCATTCTTCTTTTTAAACAGTAACTACTGCTTTTTATTTTCTCACCCCAAAGAGTCTGAATGTGCAGCCGGATAGCTTTCTCTAGTCTCCATCCCTTCACCCAATACTTATGTAGAGGAAACTACAATTATTCGTGCCTTACAAATTCATGTACAGTAACCAAATCTGGCATGATGGTTCTATTTTGATACCTCTCATATAGTAGAAGAAATTGTTTTCTGAAATATAATTCATAGTGTTTATAGCATGTTCCATCACAAGGATATTTCTTACCTATTTCTGTTACTTCAGATCAGCCAGTCCCATTATGCATCATATATTATGACAAAAAGAATATTCCCTCTTGCAAATTTTAAAATCTATAGACACATTTATAGTATTTGAGGAAGACTAAGAAAAATCAGGAACACTGTAAAAGAGAAATAATGTAATTGTTTACGATGTATACTGACTCCTTTACTTACTTGACAGTAGGGCTTGGAAGCCGGATTTCTCCGTTATGGCCTCCTGTCAGCCCAGTGAGGCAAGCCGTCGGTACTTTGCAGGAATTCTGCAGCCTACAGTGTAAGGCAATAACCAACTAAACACCTCGACTGAGTTGGTGTTCCCGTTCTTGAGCCTTTGGGTTTGTTTGGGAGCATTAGCTTTAAACACTTCGTCGGTTTTGTTTTGCTGTATCTGGATGATAAGTTATATAATTTGTCTTTTATTTTGAAAATTTTTACTGTACCCCGGCATTAGTAATTCCGCAGCCCATGGAATTATAATACAACAGGTTCTGAATCTGTCTGAAATAGAAGCATCCACCAGTTTGCTAAAGTTTGTAATTCTTGCGTTTTGGTCCTGTGCACGTGGGAAGGAGTACGAGGAACGTGTGACATGAGCTTTTGCTGAGCGACTTGTGATGTGTCCGTACCATGAATGCTCTTCCCATGTCTCTCGAAGTCCTTTCCATCTCGATGAGAACCTTTTGTTTAATACTCCAGGCTTTCTTAGACTGCTCCACTCTGCATCTCTCCTCTTCAGCATTGCTCCTGCATCCAAGGGCATGACAGAAAAGTCTGTCGTCAACCCCTGTGCAGACTCTATGCGCCTGTCCCTGCTAGGCAGTTAACCGGAAAAGTAAGACAATATTCCCTAGTTTTTAGGTGGCCATTCTGATGTTTTTGTCCCCCCCCCCCCCGGCAGTCATGCTTTATAAGCATCTGGAAATGATTTCCAACAGGCATTCTTTTTTTCTTCAAGATATTTTATAGTCTTTCAGAGATGTTAACCGTAGCTGCTGTCTCATTTGTCCTGCTGTCTGATCAGGCAGAACTAGGGGTAGAGACACTGCAGTATTCTTATGGGAAAGCAGAGTAACACACTGTGTGAGTAAGGAAGTGAGTAGGATGGACACAAAGGCCTGCTTGTTTAGAGACTCGGTTCCTAAGGCTACATGAGAATCAGCAGCTCAACTTGCCGCTTATTCCAACATGGTTAACATGAGTAATAGCCTCAAAAAATGTCAGAGGAACAACAGCCTTACTTTAAAGAGCACCGCATTGGGGAGAGAGTCCAGAATCAAAGCAAATCCATAGCCTCGCTAGTAATGCATCACACATGCTTGGAAAAGTACTTGCTAACACACTAGGAGAAAAGGCTCAGTGAAAAGTGGATGGGTAGGAATGAATTAGTATAAGCCTAACATACCGACTTGTTAAAGCAAAATGAAGACAGCTGTATGATCTCCTTTCTCCTTCCAGCACAGCAGTAGTTGTGATTTGGTCAGCCACCAAGTAAGATGCAGCAACGAACAGCGACCCGGTTCCAACTGTTTGTTGTTAACGATTCTTTGGCCAGACCCTGTGTTTGTAATCCTCATGGTTTCCAAACTAACACCAGGACCGGACCCCAGAGATTCTTTTGCATTTCCTTCGGCTGCAAAGACTTCTCACGTTGTGGTGAAGAAGAAATTAAGGAATAGCAGGTCGCAACCGGCCACATGTGTGTCTGAAAGTTAGTGTCTAAGTTTTGAGTAGCATTCCTTTTTTGTTTTAGTTTTGACTTTGAAAGTGTGGAGAGTACCGTGGAGAGTACGGTGGACAAATCAAAGCCCTGGAGCAGGTCCATCGAGGACCTGCACAGAGGGAACAACCTGCCCTCCCCTGTGGGCAACAGTGTGTCCCGCTCTGGAAGACATTCTGCACTTCGGTAAGTGCCTTGACGAGAGAGATGCTTTGGCACCGCAGGCTCCTCCCTGCCTCTTCTCGTCCTGGGTAGACATCCTTGTGTCTTTCCGCATGAACCTTTCTTCTCCAGTGAATCTAACTAACATTTTATAGGTGTTCATGGTCTGTTTCCTTGGCTAGTACTGTAGAGCTTTACATAACACTTCTTAGAAACACCACGTTGTGATTCAGCAGAGAAGGTGAGACGCTTGGACCAAGGTACAGTGAAATAGTCTCTAGCAGGTAAGTTCTTAACCTGGATGGATGTTGGTGCAGTAACCTCAATCAATTCCATTTGCAGAGTAGAGGCTGCACCTTACCATACAAGCATTTAAGGAGCCCTGTGACTCTGTATCTGTCTGTGCTGCCTGGTTCTTCCATGGGTAGCTCAGGTGTGTGCCTGTGCAGGGTGTGTCCCTACTCATAGGTCACAGGGTTCGAGAGATACATTTTTAGAATGAAGTGCCTCTAGGCATGTTCCTTTGGCTAGGCATGCTTCTTGTCAGCTTGACATGTTCTACTAATGACTCCATCTTACAGTGCCTGCTGAAGTGCCAGGATGCTACAGGAGGATCTGCGCTGACCACCTGCATCCCTGATGGGTGGAATCTCAGGCTGTTCATTTCAGGCAGACCTGCAATCACTCACTGAGTGGAGAAATAGCTTTTATCATTTTCAAAGCACTGTACTTAGAGCTGACTGATAAGGAAGTTCCCACTTCCGCTAATAAAGATAGAAGTCTTGTCTAAATCAAGTTGTTGAAGTTTTCGCAGATCCATGACCCCAGTACAGACTTCTGTGGTTAAAAATCTCACATTCCCGAGTGCTGCTTGCTTTCTGTAGCTTACTAAAGCCTTCTCATGTGTTTCTGACATGACCTGCAGGGCAGTGTCATCTAAGTGTTTCAGGTCATCATGGGTTTTAGATCACAGAGGCGTGTGTCAGGTTGGAACCCGTGGGTATGTGGTTTCTAGGCAGTGCACATTTAGTTGGCTGTTTATTACCTTTCATTCCTTCAACTTGGGTTTTAGTCGTCGAATGTTTAAGAGAATCTCCTTCTCTGCAATGAAGATCATCAGTTCTGCTGAAGGATTTGATTTTGACTATAATGTTGCCAATAAACCATTCAGATTTTCCTTGTTTGCAAACACCAAAAAATGTTGGCCGACTTCAGGTGAATTGATTCAGAAATAATAGGGAGCAGTGCTGCAGTTCAGTTCACTTCGTGGTGTGTGCCGTGGGCCAGTGGCTAAATAACCTGCTAGTGTGTGTCAGCTTCACACGTGGGCAGAAGAATACATGGACTTTATGAGAAGCTAAAGCTAACTGTACACAAAAAGTTCTGTAAGCACTGGTACTTAGAAATGCTTTCTACTATTTGACTATAAGTACATATTAGGGTTTTAGTTTATACAGTAGAGTTTAATTTGGTTTTTAATTTTTGTTTTTGTAAAAGGTATATACTGGTCAGCTGTCACTTTTACACAGATTCGTGTTTCTGAGTAATTCATTGCATGCTCTGGACCTTAGTAGGCAGGGCCCAAGGATATCAAAACTACCCTGAACTGCTTCATAGGTGGCTCAAGGTAGATCTTGCCTGGCAACAGTTTTAGTATGAAAGCTACACTAAAAGTATCATGGTAGGCATAATGGGAGTGTTATTTGGAGAGACATGGGAGCCCTTTGACCTCTCTGGTGGACGTGCTCAAAGATGACTAGGAATCTACTGTCATGTTTTTCCATTTTGTGTGTCAACAGTTTGAAAGCCCAAGGCAGGGGCCACTTGAATGTCATTAGAAGATCAACACGGTGGTGACTTGCATGCCACTTACTGATTTGAATCTTATTATTTATTCATTCATAATTATAGGTTCTAAACAGTGGATATCAATTGTAGCTTAGCTTTTGTGATTCAGCAGCAGTCGGGGCACAGCTGTCTGGTTCCTGTTACTTTTCATATACCCAAGGATTGCTTACGTTCTTTTCTCTCTTCCTCTGCTGTCAACAGCCCTTCAGTTTCTGGTTTTCATTTTCTCATGCTGCCACCTCTGATCGTCTTCTCTGCTTTGTCCTTTCTTGTCCCACTGTCCCTCCTTCCGGTCTTATCCATTTCTTACATCACCACCAGACTGGCCTCCCTGCCCGGGTCTCTTCAGCTCCATTGCCGCCTGAGCTGCTTCTCCCTCTGCTGCTCTAGAGCAGCTTCAGTTTACACACTGATGATGAGGAAGTCACTGGGGAAAGCACCCAAGAGAGCTGGCGGCGCATGGTGGCCTGGCCTTGTGACCATTCTCTGTGTTATGATATGGTGGCCCTGTGTCACCTGCTGCCTTGTATACTCTGATGTGTTGCTATATTATAGCTCCTCTACAGTAGGGTTCATTATTATTAATATCAAAACTCTTCTGAAAGTAGTATTGGTTTTCCGGTTGTTTTGCTTAGTGAATAAATATCTTTACAACAAACACAGACTTGTTTCCTCTGCCTCAGCTACAGATAATACCATAGATATGTACTTTTACCAGTATCCCTTGCCAAAGAGTATAGGTGAAACTTGGGGGAAAAAAATGAGATTTCAGGAAATTTTTACACATTTTATCAATAGTTTGATGAAAGAAAAAGAAAGACTATGTTATTAAATACAAGGTCTTTGAGCAAAGTCCTGATGCTAGCACAGTTTCTTCCTTGCATCCCAACCTGATATTTTTAAACTACTTCATATTGGTTGTCAAGCACGTATGGCACAGCACACGCCCTGAATTAGACCTTTGGCTGGGTTCTGAACGTCACATATCTGAAGCTTAGCCACGGGAGAAGTGCTGAAGTCAGTGCAGCGGAAACCTGACTTGTGCGTTCTCCAGTGGAGAGGATTCTGCCAATGTGCCTGCAGGTCCAGCTTCATTAACTGGTGGACTCCTGCACATCTGTGCACCTCATGGCTTGAGGACCATGTGGTATTTAAGAAGCATGAAAAAAGGAATTTTTAAGACAGTCAAAATTAATGCTATTGGACCTGAATAAGACACAGTAGTGACAAAATATTGAGTTTTTAAAGGAAACGAATAATGGAGAATTACCTTGGACCTGGAGGAAGGACCAGGTTTAAACTGGGTTTGTTGGTGATGGGTAGGGTTGGTTCTCAGGTTAAGAAAAGGCTACTGTGCTAGGCGATGGTGGCATATACACCTTTAATCCCAGCACTCGGGAGGCAGAAGAAGGTGGATCTCTGTGAGTTTGAGGCCAGCCTGGTCTACAAGAGCTAGTTCCAGGACTGACTCCAAAGCTACAGCACTGTCTTGAAAAACCAAAAAAAAAAAAAAGACAAAGGAAAAGCTACTGCACACAGAAGGGAGGTGAAAAGGCATGAGATGAACAGAGCCTTGTGTCAAGGATCAGGCATGTTTGAGAAAGGAGGCCAAGAAGTTGTTCCTTTCAGGGACAAGCCATGTGATGTGACAGAGGTAGTTTTGGCTTAGAGAGAAGTCAGCTATGTACACCACCCCAGCTGACTTCTCACTTGGGTGAAGGTATAGTGATCCACATTGCTTGTAGGATATAAACCACTAACCAACATTCCTTCCAAAATGAATATTCTGCCTCAATGAGAGCTCGTTGTTACCCCTCCAGCTGCCATTTCTGTGGAACAGCATCTCACAGACAGTTATGAGCTGACAGTTATACCTGCTACCTGTGCACTCAGAAGTGAGCTGAGTTTAGGTCTATCTCATGGTTTACATTTCTGACCCAGTCCTCCCATTCCTCACATTGTTCAAAAAGGAGTGTAACACACAGATGTAGATAGCATCATGACTTTTACTATGGAGAAAAGTGTTTTCTTGGTGTAGGAGGGTTCTTCTTTATTTCCATGCTTTCATTGGTTAAATAAAGAGACTGCCTTGGCCTGTAGGATAGGGCAGCCCTTAGGTGGGCAGAGTAGACAGAACAGAAAGCTGGGAAGAAAGGAAGTGTAGCAGACACCATGATGCTCCTACCCAAGTGGACGTAGGTTAGACTCATGCCGGTAAGCCACGACACGTGGTAATACACAGATTT
>JAQHUG010000061.1:1815588-1827964 GCA_028555095.1 Dicrostonyx torquatus | reverse complement strand
GTTTTGGGCTTAAAGACAGTTGTTAGCAATTGTGTGGGTGCTGAGATTTGAACCCACATCCTTTGGAAGAGCAATCAGTGCTCCTAACCACTAAGCCATCTCTTCAACCCCATACAAACTAACTTTTACATATGTGTGCTAGAGACCAAACCCAGGGCCCTTGGCGTGTTGAACAAGCCCCTGGAGTAACTTCACATGAATGCATGTGTGCATTGTGACAAGAGATGGGTTATGACTTACCTGAAGACACCACTGGGTGAGCAGTGGCTGGACTGCTGATGTTCACTAAGTGTCTGGGGCTTTGTAAATACACCTGTCAGAACTAATGCACTGTCTGTCGTCAAGCTTTGGCTCAGAGTGGAGGCTGTCTCTTGTCCTCAGGTTCGCCATGGACATGCTACTTGTCACTTATTCTCAAGTTTATTACCTACCGTTCTTTTCTAAATGTGTGTCTTCCCACCACAAGAACCAGCTGTGCGGGTTGTGGTGCTTGCCATGTGCCCTTTAGAGCTTCTTTTTCACGGGTGAGGTAGGTGGCACAGGTGGTGAGTATCATCGTGGGCCCAAACAAGACCCGTTTTAGAATTCCTAATCTTTCAGCATCTACTTTCTTTCTGCTGTGATTATGACTCCAAGCCCAGCATCTACCTTCTGTTTGGCTCTGAGTTAAGTCAGTTTTATAATAATCTGTCTGTCTATATATATGTTTGTCTGTGACTTCTCATTGGCAGCTCTCTGAAAACAGACTCTCCTCTTTATCGCTAGGCTGGCATCCACAGGTGCAGTTCAGTGTTTGGGAAGACAGCAAAGCAGTCCTCAGAAGTGAAGCATGAGAAACGTGGTGCTTCTTTTCACTATAGAATTATCTCTAACCTTTCTTGTGTTTTCCCGCAAGTGGCAGGAACTCCAAAGAAAGCAGCCAGGCTGTACTTCTGGGTTACTCTTGTTTTACATATGGGCATCTTGAGACTGTCAGGGTGGCAGTTAGATACTAACCTTGTGGTCTAGGTACATTGTCCAGGGTACATTCCATGTTCTTCCCTTTGCTGTTCCAGTAATTTCTCTCCAGTTTGTATATCACAGGACTACACCCTACTTCTCTCTTCCAAGACAGACAGACAGGCAAGCAGGCAGGCAGACAGACGACAGTGATCTCTAAATGCCTGTTGACATTGCCCATGAAGATGCTTTCACCAGAGAAAGGCAAAAATGGACATAATGAAGCTTTTCAGTAAAATTTCGAGGCAGTCTGGGAAAACCCTGTGCAGAAATGACAATGGAATCTCTGAACAGGAAGTTTTTGTCATTTTTTTTTTCCTGCCAGACTCCAGTGTCTTTCTTCATCCACCACACCTTTTCAAAGAGTGAAACCTGCAGTCTGATAGTCCCAGAGGGGGCAAAATAGACCAGGAAATCCTTCCCTTTCTCCCCTCCCCCTCTTCCCTCTGTTGTCTCCATTAAACTCTGTGGACTGGTAAGAAGGGATGCCTCAGTGTAAGAACTTGTCACAGAAGCTGATTTCAAATGTCATCATATGCACCACTAACCATTAGTAGAGTTTGGGATTAAACAAGATGCATTATATATTACATGTAATTACATATTACATATACCATATAAAGCTCATTTGCCAGGTTATCCACGGGAGGCTAATCTGATGCCTCGTTTTGTTGGGGCCTTTTATAATAACTACCACTATTCTCCAAGTGCATTCTGCTCAGATCTCTGAAATGAACTTTCATGGTACCCTTCAGGAGCAAAGTACCCTAGCAGTCAGTTTCTCTGTAGCTATTGCTCTAGCATAATTCAAGTTAGAGATAGTGGTTTACCACAGCAGTCCTCAGGCCTCCTACCCCGATGTCCACTCAGTCTCTAAACCCAGTCTGTGTGAGGTGTATTCTAATGGGCAAAGATCAGCACTGCTTGTGCGAGAAGGTAGCACAGCGTGAAAGGCCATGGCTTAACCAGAGGTAGGTTGGCCTGTCTGGCCTTCCAAAGACAGTATTGCATTTACTTGTACTGCCATGATTACAATATAGCACAGTTACTACTTGGCTGCTATGAATGGTTTCTCATACGCTGGCTTCTGCTTCTACCCTGCATCCCATCCCTTTCCTTTTTTAACGAGCTAGGGCCTTGATATGAAACCAAAGCTGTCTTTGGAATCACCATTCTCTTGCCTCAGTCTCCTGAGAGCTGAGATTATGTGTGTGCCACTGTGCCTGCTGCCACTGGAAAATTTAATTGGTGTCGGATCATCATTATATTTTTATCCCTAAATGGTTCAATACATTGGCAATTTCTTGGCACTCATCAATTACATTTACCCCTTCTCTGGGCAAACTGTTACTTACTCTTTTGCACCTTATTGATACCTAGGTCAAGATTTCAATACCAGGAATTAAAATGTTTAAAACTGAGGTTTTCTTTTTTTTTTTTTAAAAAAAATATTTATTTATTTATTATGTATACAATATTCTGTCTGTATGCCTGAAGGCCAGAAGAGGGCACCAGACCCCATTACAGATGGTTGTGAGCCACCATGTGGTTGCTGGGAATTGAACTCAGGACCTCTGGAAGAGCAGGCAATGCTCTTAACCACTGAGCCATCTCTCCAGCCCCCAAAACCGAGGTTTTCTAATGATATGTACTGCTTTGTATTTTGCTTTCTTCCCAGAAAGCTGCAAGTCTATTGGCCCCATCCGGGTAAATCATGGCCAGCTGTGCATCTCTATGCAAAGGCCAGGTTACATGCAGAGAGTGCTTAGGCAGGGGGACCATGGTGATCTCAGTCTCTAGTTAACAAGGTTTATTTTTCATAAGAGCACATGTGTGTCTGTGTATGTTCAGGTTGGGTGCAGGTGCCTGAGGAGGCCAGAAAGGCATCAGATTCTCTGTGATAGAATTACAGGTAGTTGTGAGCATGCACATAAGGACCAAGGGTGAACTTAAGTGTTCTGCAAGAGCAGGGAGTTCTCTTGATCGCTAGTCATCTTTCCAACTCTTTAAGATAGAGTTAGATAGAGAGCATCTAAAAGAGTTTTGAAATGTGTTTCTTTTTTCTTCTTGGAGGAGGGATGCATGTTTATCACAGGTGCAATCTAAAGAGATAGAGATAGCAATCACATGCCCAGACTTGGGCCTACTGGTTTACTACTTGTATATTTATCTTTTGTTCCCTAAATTTTTCAGAAATAAAAAAAATTATCTTTTTTTTTTTTCTGTTGGTGCTTACCAGAAGTTAGCATAAGCAGTAGGCTTTTTAAAAAAGGTGGCATGCCTTCACTCAGAAACTTGGCAAGTTTTATAATCCCAGCATGAGAAGCTGACACACGATGATAAGATTACCATTAGTTTGAGGGCAGCCTGGGTTACATAGTGAGTTTCAGACTAGTCTGGGCTATAGAATAAGACCCTGGCTCAATTAAAACAGAACAAAACAAAGCATCTGAAAAGAAAAAACAGAAGAAATTTGGTATGGCTTCCTCTCATGACCAATGGCTAGTCCTACTAGATCGTTTACTCTGTCCTCAGGTCCTTGTAGAAGTAAATTGAACAACAGAGTTTTATTCACAATTTTATTGGGATTTTGAAGGTCATCCTGGGGCATCTATTAGAACCAACTCCATCGAGAACTGTTTCAAATAACATTAGCTAGATCATACATTGGAATTGATTTCAAACTTAGCAAAAATGACAGTAATTTCTTGAGATAGTAGTTAAAGCAAACAAACTTAGAAATCTACTTATGAAGTTTTCAAGGTCCATAAGATGAGTACACAGAAAATTGTACATATTAACCCATGACATTCTCTAAAATCTTGCCTTACAGATTTGGAAAATATTTGTCTTTTTCTGAAATGAAAGAAGTATGATAGTTTACAAGTTACATTTATTGAACTGAAGGAAATTCTTTTAGTGTGAGAATTCCACCTGCACCCAACCTGAACATTAGAAAGTACAATTTCACATAAAGTTAAAAGCAACAACAAACCAACTTCATTTCCTAAAATGTAGTGTATGAGACAAAGATTTAAACAGAAAAGTCCTTGTTTCCTGAGGGGAACCAGTGATCTGGTTTTTTCAAGAGATGCCCAGATGCAGCTGCTGGAGGCAAACCATACCTTAATCCTGCATCCAGTTCTGTTGAGGGTAGCAGGTGAGACCTAAACATCATCAGCAGCCGGTCCTAACTGCCGTGAAGAGCTGTAGTGGCAGAGTGTCACCTGATGACACCACTGGTGAGAGCATCCGGTAGAGAAGACCACAGTCTCCCTGAATCTGAGAAGAGCCCCGGGTCTGTTCTCCTGTCTGCTACCTGCCTTGTGATGTAACTTCCTTGAGTTTCAGTTCTCTTCCCCGTATGAAGAAAGTTTTAGCATTAATGATACAGTTTGCTCTGAATCATCATTGCTGTGATTAGTTATCATTGGCTATTCTGTTGGGTTTTACAGTTTTGTAACATTATGAATTTAAACATACAAATTCTACTGTTCTCTCTCATTCCTTCTTCAGCTTTGCATTAGGGAAAGAAATGTTTAAGCCAGGTACTATGCATTTTTGAAAAAAATAGATTTGTTGTTCTAGAGCATAGAGAATCATTAATAAATACAATATTTAACATACTGAAATCTTACTTATATAATCTTAATATACTTTTGAGCTTTTTGTTTTTTTTTGTTTTGTACTGGAATTGTTCCCAGGGCCTGGTTCATGCTCAGCAAGTGCTCTACCACTGAACTATATTCCCATATCTCTTTAAACATTAGTGAGATTCATATGATATACCATAATAAGTGTATTTTAAAAGTTAATTCATCTAGCCGGGCAGTAGTGGCGCACTTCTTTAATCCCAGCACTCAGGAGGCAGAAGCAGGCAGATTTCTGTGAGTTCGAGGCCAGCCTGGACTACAAGAGCTAGCTCCAGAACAGGCTCCAAAGCTACAGAGAAATCCTGTCTTGAAAAAAAGCAAAAAAAGTAAAAGTTAATTCATCAAAATATATTCAGGGTTATCGTAGCAGTTCTTTGTGTTAATCCTTGCTGTACAGCAGTGAAGAACTTCAGTGTGGACTGAGACGATCATTTGTGCTTAGGTCAGCCTGGCTGTGTGACAGTTCTCTGGACTGACCTGGTTTCTGTTAGACCCCCAGGAAGTGTGTCAACAGTCATATACTATTTGGGGTTATTGCAAAGTTACGTGGTTGTAAGTTGCACTGGACACACTGAAATCGACCTTGCAAATTCTGAGTAGAAACAGGGCATTGTCAAGGAGTTGATAAAGGCAGTAACTTATTTCCATTGCTAAAGCAGGTACAGTTGCAGCTGGATAGAGGTTGGGGTCCTAGGCTGCTAAGTGTATCATTCACTGACCTCAGGTTAATGTGCAGCCTAACCACGTAGGGTCCTGGGTTGCTAGGTTAATCCCTATTCTTGCTTGCCTCACATGTATGGAACCTTTCTTCAAACTTAAACACAAAATCTTTTAATTAGCTTACAAAGTAGCAGTTTTCTTATGGCTTCATCATCCATCCTCAATTTAGGTTGACCTCAACCCTCGATTATATTTTTCCTTTCCCAGTATCCCCTCTTCTACCTTCATACTCCTTCCAAGCTCCTCTTAGATACAAATGTGAAGTGTTTTATATAGGCTTGAGGTTACAGAGGTTGCCTGTCCTGAGTTCCTGCCGAGAACTTCAACTGACTCTTTTAGCATTGTGTGTTTTCTGTGCCTGGCATTACACTGTCTGCCCTGTACTGTTTGTAAACCAATATATAACTCCAATAATGGAGCACTGAGAGAATTAATCATAACACAGAAGCAGTTGAACGCTGATATTTGGCATATTTTCCCCTGAATTTTAGCTGCTGTATCAGACTAAGGTGAGGGCTCAGTCATGTTTTGGGGACATTTGTAAAGAACTAAGGCCTCAGGGTCTAGTATGTCAAGGTGAAGCCAGACTTACTAATGTGTGACTTTGACCAGGTTTGAACTCTTACAGCAGAGACTTGAGGGCAGGAAGAAATGGTTAAAAATCTGGTCATGTGATTGGAGGTCAAGGTCTGAGCTAAAGTCCAGTTCCTCACCTGCTGTTCTATTCGCCAGTACAGTCTGCATTTGAGTGTATCCGCAGACCTAGCCTGGCCTCCTGACTATGACCTTGGATCCCTACAACTTCTCATGCCCCTTCTCTTTTATTATGTGTTGTAAGTAGGGTTGCGTTTCATTGAGTGGGGATACAGCCTGAAGGGTTGGTGACAGGATCACAGAACCACTGGGCCTTGGGCTCTGCAGTGGCTGGTGTTGGTGGTGTTAGCCTGCAGCTCTTTCCTCGGTGTCTATGAGAGCAGAAAGCAATGTGCGCCTGTTTAACTCGGTATGCTTTGTGCTCGCTGGAGCTTGTCATTTCATGAAAGTGCTCCTTTTTTCCCCCATTTTTAGATATAATACTTTGCCAAGCAGAAGAACCCTGAAAAATTCAAGATTAGTGAGTAAGAAAGATGACGTTCATGTCTGTATCATGTGTTTACGAGCCATCATGAATTATCAGGTATGTGTTGAACTGTCAAGTATGTGTTTGCGTCAATGCCTTAAAAGAGTCTGGTGATATCGGGTTCAGATTTCTCTCTCTCTGGTGCATGTATATGTGTGCTGGTGATTGTATAATTCTATGACGTGAAGATCATGATTGAATGAGATTCTATTCAGAAAATTCTGATTCATTCTAATGCTCAATATTTAGGTCCTTGGCTTCATATCTTAGTATTTACAATTTATCATGTAGGGATACATTATTCTACATGGGTGAAAGTTTGTTAGCATCATGAGAAGCCTCTACTTGTTAATAATAATGGACAGCTTTGGCCGGGCGGTGGTGGCACACACCTTCAATCCCAGCACTTGGGAGGTAGAGGCAGGCGGATCTCTGTGAGTTCAAGGCCAGCCTGTTCTACAAGAACTAGCTCCAGGACAGGCTCTAAAACTACAGCAAAACCCTGTCTCAGGAAAAAAAAAATTAATAATGGACAGCTTTAGAACATCAGTAGTGAGGGACCTGAGGCACTCGCTTCTATGGTGATTGATCAAGAAGTTATAGTTATTATGTGTTAGCACCTGTGGTTCCTACTCTCTATAAGGAGCATGTGGAACAATGTCGAAAGTGCACATTCCTGCTTTGGCTGGTTATGATGCGGGTTGACCTCAGTCTGGCAGAGTGTAGCATTATGTATTCGGTTAATCCTGCAACACCGTGGAAAATGAGTGACTGAAGGATCTAGAGTAAACGAACAGAGCCATAAGCCCGGTAGGGTAAGAGTAAAAAAAATGGATTTGGTTTAAAACTCACATTCCCAGGTTGGAGATTTAGACACTTGCGGGTCGATGTTAGCATTCAAACCCCAAATCAGAATGTGAGTGGAATGTTTGTGGAGGGGAGCATGCTTTGGTCCTTCCCCGCCAACTGAAGCTTCTTAGTGCTTCATCAGACAGAGGCCGTCTTCCAGGTTCGGAGAATCCTGCAGTCCGTGAAAACTCATCAAGAGCTTGCCTTCCAGAGAGGCTCAAACATGGCAGGACTGCACTGCCAAAGTGTAAAGTATTTCAGATCACAGTGATGATGAATAGAACCAAAGCCAGCTACCTACACACTACACCCAGGTGTTTCGTGCCTGCAAATCCATGTAGCCACATATCCCTGTGAGGTTGGTAGTGCCCCCTCCCATTTTTACTTTTGAGAAAACTGACAACTTAAGCGATATCCTCCACAGTACATGGCTAATAAGTTGTACCAAGTTCTAATCCAGGGAGGCTTTGAACTCAGGGAATTATTGATAAATACCAAAGAAAAAAGTAATCAGGAGTAGGGATAGAAGTGCCAAAAATGTATATGCAGTTTTAGATTGGCCACTAGGAGAGCGTCACTGAGGAGGCAGGAATTATGAAAAATAAGTAAACTCAGTGAATACAGAAGGGGCTGTTGGAGAAAGAAGGGTCGCGGCAGAGGGAAGAGCAAGGACCAGCACCATGGAGCAGGAAAAGAAGACTGTTTGGCTGGTGCAGAGGTGTAGGAAAAGAGAAGATGAAAACAGGGATAACAGGGAATATGTAGAATCTTCTAGGCCAGTGAAAAGCATGGCCGTGTTGCAGTCAGAAAACTTTCAAGGCATTCTGAGAGCATGGCATGACATTTTCTTTAAAGGGATCATCATGACGTCTGTGTTTAGCACTGGCCTATAGGTGCAGGGGCAAGAGGAGGTGAACTATTACAGAGGTGGTAATTGAGTGAGTGGTGGTAGTGGTGTGGCTCAGAATTATAGGAGGAGAGATGAAAACAGTGGCAGTGCTCTGGAACCCTTTGGTTGGATGGTAAGGGCCACAACATCTGGTGTGTATTTAAGAAAAGGTGAGTAAATGAGGTGCTAAGAGGTCATCTTGAGGCTTGAGTGATGAAGTCGCCATCTGCTGGACTGCAGGATGGGCAGGTTTAAGAGGGATCATTAGGAAGTCCATTTGGTAGACTTTAATTGAGCCGTCTATAGTGACTGAAGTGGGCCCTTGGATAAGCCAGTCTGAATACTGAGGTGGAGGTGGGGCAGGCCATAGGTATTTGAACATAATTAATATAAAGTGATATTGGAAACCATGATACTGGGCTAGTAGGTAGAGAGGAGGTCTCTAATATGAGCCCTAAGGCACTCCATTTGACTTTTGGAGAGAGAAAAGCCAAGAAGAAAGTCCGGGAGGCTGAAGCTGCTGATAAACCATACAAGATGAATGAGCCCTGGACAGTGCTTCCTTAGCTAAGTACACATCCACCGTGCTCTTAGCAGGAGCAGTTTCAGGGTGGGAGGTGAAAGGTCTAATAGGAGTGGCTTTCAGAGCACACAGTAAAATAAAAACTCTGGAGCCCGTGGTTCTCCATCTTCCCAGTGTACGCCCCTTTAATACAGCTCCTCGTGTTGTGGTGAGCCCCTCAACGATAAAATTTATTTTCATTGCCACTTCATAACTGTCATTTTGCTACTGTTATGATTTATAATGTTATCTGATAGGTGGCCCCCGAAGGGGCCGAGATCCACAGGTTGAAAACTACTGCTAGACTTTGATTCTTTGGAGGGACTTGGCTGTAACATTTTCGAAGGGAAATGGGAAGGTGTAGCCCAACGAACACAGGCTGTGGGGTCAAGCCAGGGTTCTGTTATGTATATTCGAACGATAATGAATTAGTAGAGAAGGGCAAGCAGGCAGATCTTTCAGAACATTTTATGTTTTTGTCTTTTTGTGAAAGGATCTCAGGTAGTTCAGGCTTTGAACTCCTGATCCTCTTGCCCACCACCTTCAGTGCTAGGGTTACAGCCATGTGCCTCCATGCTGGCTCATAGAATGTTCTAGAGTAGGTGAGAGGAAGTAGTGAGGTCAGGGATTCCAGCCGAGGGGCTGGCGTCAGACCTCTGAGAGGAGGTGAGCTGGGCAGCTTTTTGGAGTTATGCTCTGCCGTGTGGTCCATGCTGACCTCTAGCATGTCATTTTCCTGCCTCAGCGACAAAAGTTTTTTTTTTCTTCTTCTTTTCTCTTGTCCATTGATTGAAAATATTTTCTCAGCGTGAGAGGATGATCAAAGCTGTGTGTGCGGTTAGAAGACCCAGTAATTGCTCACATTAGCAGTGCCCAGATTCTTGATGTGGACTGCTTGTTTGTATGAGTGATGGGGAAGTGTGCATCAGAATGGCCATTGCCAAGGGGCGGGGTAGGGGGTGTGGTAGGGAGATGGATTACAGGCTGGAACAATCAAACTTGGGTGCATGGTGGAGTCATCTGAAGGCTTGAAAAATTTGCATTTCAGTCATTGTCTTTGAAATGCAGAGTAAACGGATCTAGGTGGCTCTTAGGAATTCAACCAGGACTTGATTTTGTTTGGTCTTCTTTTGATTTAATGAGTATATGATTTTCCAATCACTAGAGTGGAGCCTTTCACTGGTTTAATAAAGAAAAACACACTGTTCATTCATAAATAATGGAAGGATGCCCATGAGCAAAGTACCCTTTAAAATGGATGGCATCATTTGAGAACTTGGGGGGAAGAAGTTTGTTCTCACACTGATGTGCTAAGAGCTCAGCTGCCTTCCTAGAGGAGAAGTGTTACATGAAGCAGAAATGTCCCTGGGTTTTGGCAGTGTGGGGACTGGATCTCGGGGCTCGCTCATGGAAGGCGGACTCTTCCTCTGAGCTATACCACCAGCCCAAGTGTTTGGTTTTGAATCGACATTGGAACTTCGCCTGTAATGCTTTCCTTCTCCCCTCTGTTTCAGTATGGTTTCAACATGGTCATGTCTCATCCCCATGCTGTCAATGAGATCGCACTAAGTTTGAACA
This sequence comes from Dicrostonyx torquatus, assembly GCA_028555095.1. Taxonomy (NCBI): domain Eukaryota; kingdom Metazoa; phylum Chordata; class Mammalia; order Rodentia; family Cricetidae; genus Dicrostonyx; species Dicrostonyx torquatus. The sequence continues at coordinate 1,817,594 of JAQHUG010000061.1, read as the reverse complement.
ACAAGAATCCCAGGTAAACATCTTTTGTAATGTTCACGTCTAAATCTTACCAGGAAAGCAGAGGGCTAGTCAACATTAACCCATTTTAGGATGGAAAATCATCCAAGAGTGGCTCCCCCAAGCAAGACTAGCTGTGAACCCCTTGCCTATGTAGAATGTTCCCTTTGACCGGGTTAACTCCTCTAGGGAGCAGAGTTCAGCACTGGTGACAGCGCTTGCTCTTTTCTCTACTTTACCTTGCATTCCCCACATAGCCTGTTTCTTTGAATCTCTACTGAAAAGAATGATAGGCAGGATTAGGTTGCCAGTTCACCCAGGCATGGAGTCTAGAGAGTAATGCTAAGGGCTGAGCTACACCAGCTAACAGGAAACCTAAGCAGCCCACCGCACCCTTATGTCTCTTGTTACTGTCACACATGTAGCTTAGTTAAAAACCGAAAAAGAAAGACAAACACAACTAAGGGTGTGTGCACCGTTTCCTGTGTTACGTGTGCTGTCAAACCCAGCACCACATGCTGTAGACATTTTACTCGCTGTTTGCTTTCTGGTCGTCGTATTTTGTCTTATGGTGATTTCTGCATTTCAGTTGTGAACACTCTCCCTTTGGATGCCCTTTTAAGAACTGAAGAATTATCTAGAAAATGTTAATTCCTCTTTAAAAAAAACTTATTCTAAATTGTCTCTTTTAATTTCAAAGGGAATACAAATTGGAAAGTCCTATGTACATATTGGATATTTTAGTTTTGTGATTGCTTTTGTAATTTACTAAAATACAAAATAGTCTTGCTTCCTTGTTCCTGATTTTGACCACAGGGACGTTGTCATTCATTTTTCTTAAGACAATCAGCATTGTGGAGTCTCAGAGCAGTCTTTGTCAAGAGACTGGCAGTAGTTTTTATTCTGGAACAAAGATGAAATGCAAAAGTAGTCTTATGATGAGAAACAATGCTGTTTCTTTCTTCTCATTTTATTTGCAGACTTTGAATTCATCTCTCACTTCTTCTTCCAAATGATTGAAATGCAACTTTATTTTCTTGAGTCAGAGAAAATGTTTTTTTTTTTTCTATTAATGCAGCTGCAATTGGGCACTTTCCTGGTCTCTAACATTAAGAAGAAATACGAGAAACTTGTGTGTGGGATTTTCAATGGCTCCAGTTTCAAAAGTGAAATGCAGAACATTAATTCCAGCTGATTTGAATTTTGTCGTGTTATACTATAGACAGTTAAGTCTGAGCGCCCCCTCACAGTCCACACTCAGTGCAGAGTGCATACTTAGGGAGTTCTCAGAGTGCGCTTGGTGCCCTGTAGTTTCCGAAGGTTTAATGAGTGTGCGGGCCAGTGCTCAGTTCCTTGAGTGTTCATCTTGGAAGGAGCAGCTGACTCATTATGTCTCCTTCAATGATTCATGTTTTTCTCTCCTCTTGTTTTGACAGAACAAAGGCTCTTGTCTTGGAGCTGTTGGCAGCGGTTTGTCTCGTCAGAGGCGGGCATGAAATAATTTTATCAGCTTTTGATAACTTCAAGGAGGTAGGATGCATAGTTTTGACAAGAGTAAACAAATGTCTCCCATCTTTGAATAGAGCGATTTACCTTTTCATTGATTCTAGGACTAAGGAAGCATAGATAGCCAGTTTTCTTGAGGCATGCCTGAGTTTTAGTTGAAGTGCCTTATGTGGCTGAATGAAGATTTCTTTGGGTGTCTCATTTCCATCACGTGTTACCACTGGGTGCACTATTCATTTTCCTTTGGAGCATGGGGAACACCATTTGACAAACAGACTTTGATACACATCATTGAATTAAGATTTGTGGTATAAATTCCCAGTAAATTTTGTGAACTCTTTCATCATAATTATTTCTCCCACATCCTGTTTATTTTCAATGTTTTGCTGGATGCTAAGTGTGTAAAACTCACCAAACCTGTCAAATAGGAACACCCGTTGTAATAATCCTGAGAGATGCTATTATACACCCATATGCATGCATGCTTAAACATTCTCCCCACA
>JAQHUG010000061.1:1796619-1815123 GCA_028555095.1 Dicrostonyx torquatus | reverse complement strand
CATAATCGCAGAGAACTTAGACAACAATGAGGACACTAAGAGAGACTTACATAGACCTAATATACATGGGAAAGTATAAAAAGACAAGATCTCCTGAGTAAATTGGGAGCATAGGGACATTGGGGGAGGGTTAAAGGGGAGAGAGGCAGGGAGGGGAACAGAAAAAATGTAGAGCTCAATAAATATCAATAAAGGAAAAATACATTAAAAAAGTGGTTGTGGAGGTGCACAGTCCTGTAATTCTAAGCATTCGGGCAGAACATGGGGGTTGGGGGCAGGTATAAAAGATATAAAGATATAAAATTTGGCTACATAGTGAGTTCCAGGTCAGCCTGGGCCGCAGGAGACTCTGGTACCACCCCAGCCACCCAACAAGAAAAATCCCCAACAACAACAACAAAAGATGGATATATTTGGTTGAAACAGAGACTGAGCACTGGAGATAAGGCTCAGCGGTATCCGTGGTAGGTGCTATGACATTTGTCTCTCGTGTCCAAAAGCCTTGGTTCAGGTTCTTGCACTAGTGGGAGGGAAGACTGATCTTAAAAACAGAGGCCATTAAACATAGGCAATATGATGCAAGTGGGTCTGCTACGAAAATATCAAGGCATCTCTACTGAGGAAGTAGCCAGTTTTCCTTTGGCGTAGTAGGCAGTGCTGTGGCCAAGCAGACTGACTAACTGCTTCTATATATTCCTCCTGTCTATGCCACACCTCAGGCCACTTTGGAGAAAATTCCAAACAGTCCTGGGAAAATATTGAAGGCACTCAGAGCCCTAGGGTGGTAGGATACTTAGCCAAGGTATTATTTAGCCTGGCAATACTATTTAATTCCAAATATTTCTGCATTAAGACTCAAGCTAGCCAGGCATAGTGGTACATGCCTTTATTCCACACTCAGGAGACAAAAGCAGGTGGATCTCTGAGTTCCAGGGCAGTCCAATGAGATCCAGGACAGCCAGGCAGTGTAGAGAGATCAGGTCTCAATCAATGAATTAATAAATGTTCATGCCAAGCTGGTTTAAATATGGTTCCTTGAGGGAATTCCAGTGGAGCTCTGACATCTTTGCTGGATGTCTCTAGAAAAGGTTGTGATCATGTTTCTTGAGCACCAACTATACACCAGTGCATAACCAGCTCCAGTGCAAACCATCTTCAATGGTTTAATTTCAGAGAAGAATTTCAGGTAGCTGGTGTGGCCACATCAACATGGGCAGGTTAGTCAGTGGCCATGCTAGGCTCAACACTCATTCTAATTCTGAACTTCTTAGAAGCCTGTGACTCTTCTGAGGGAAATAAGGAAATACTGAATGTGACAGGACTTCTGAGCTATCCTCCTGACTGCCTTGAGAGTGGAGATGGTGCGTGCTGTTAAGGCCAATCAGGAGGACCCATCAAATAATGACATTAAAAATAACTATATACAGCCTCAGTGGTAGTGAAATCATATCTGAGTTCTAAGAGGAGAATAAAAAATAGGGAATCTTTATGTTCACATCTGGCTTCTAAAATAAGTGAACTTCAGGGGTAAGAATATATAAATGTTTGTCTATGAGTCTGTATATGTTGTATAAAAATATATACATTTCACATCTACAAATAAGTGTACTTGGGAGGATTAATATAAAATACAAGCTAAATAGCATATATTGCTGATATAATCTTAAAATCCTTATCATGCGGCCACACTTGAAAATATCACAGGCTATATTTCATTATCATGTACCAAATCTTGTCTACATTGGAAACATTTACTGTGCATTTATTCATGACCATAGTTATAATAGATCTTATACCCTGTAATATAAGTTTAATAACCATTTGATTATACTGTAAGCAAAATTGTATATTAAAATTGTATCAATTTGAATTAAAGTCCTCCATTTAGGAGATACTTTTGTTTTCTCATACTTATTTGTAGAAGACACCAGATATATGCAGAATTGAGTCAGATCTTCCTATGTTAAGAATTTCTCAGTCAAAATAGTGCATGTTTTAGCTATTCAGGGAATGGTGCATGCTTAGTTGAAGAAAAAGGAATTCCTGTACCCAATCACTGGCAGGCAATGATGAAGGTGAAATTATGACTTGTATCAAAAGCAGCAATTTCTGGAATCCCTTATTTGTTTGGCCTCCACCTTTGCATCTGAGAGGCCATGCCATGTGGCTGAGCACCCCACACATTTGTGTGTTCTTTGCCTGCATACCTGGAGTTGCTGGACAAAATACAATGCCATTCAGCTCAATGCTTATCGAATTCCTTTCTTTCTTTTTTTCTCTGATCTTTAGGTGAGTCGGCTATTTTCTTATGCATGACAGCAAAGGGTGTTTTCTTTAATCTTTTCAGCCAGAAATGTCTTTGGAGCCTTCTGGCTTCAGGGAATCTTGAAGGTAATGCTTTCTGAAATGTCATTGTCTGGCGCAGGATGCCGGGACAGGGTTTTGTTCAGTGGATGACATGCATGGAGCCACCTATGGTAGACAGTACCATATCACACCAGAGACTGCTCACCTTTAATATGTAGCAGGAGCTCTTCCCTCCCTTTCTTGAGCTGACATGTTTATTCTGTGTAATTTGAACAGCTGTAGAAGTTAACACAAGTGTAAAATGAAGCAGAAATGTTTTTGGTTCTTGATACTTACGATCACTTATTTCTTATGGCTCAGTGAATGTTAAATATACCAGCAATATCATTCTTTTTAATTTTTTTATTATTATTGTGAGTGTGTATATGTGAGAGTCAGATCAGGAGAATGGGAGGGTGGGTACTGTAGATGTTAAAGCAATGCTTGCATCATGGTGGACACATAATGTCAGAGATTCTTTCCTTCCATCTGTTGACCTCCCTTACCAGACTTGCAGTGCAGGTAATGTTACCTACCATCTTGCTGGTTCTCATTCTGTCTGCAAAGGAGTCTTGCCCTGAGTGTTCTCACATCTTTCCCTCTCTCTCTTTGAGACAGGAGATCTTCCTGTATCCTTGACTGTTCTGGAACCCTCTCTGTAGATCAGGCTGGCCTCAAAGTCATAGAGATCCATTGCCTCTGCCTCCTGGATGCTGGGATTAAAGGTTTGCGTCACCACCTGGCTGTGCTCTCACATCTGAGGTACGTGTTTAAGACTAGGTCGCACACAGCTTAGTGGAATCTGAAGGATATTAACCCTATTAGAAGATATTGCTTTATTGTGGTGAGGTTGGGTCTAAGGCCGACATTGCTAAGCAGGGACATGTGTATGATGGTGAATGCGTTTTAGTGATATAACCTTAGCTGGCAGCTTGTACCCTAAGCCAGAGTGCAAATGGTGGAAGACCAGAGCATTAATAGGCAGCCACTGTTCTCCTCAATTTTTTTTCTCTAGGAACAATTAAATAAAAGGAATCAACTCATCTGCTTTTGGTGTTGAAGTGTCTCCTCATGAAAATTTGTGCTCCTGAAATGAGGACCAGGGTGCAAACAAGAGACCATCTGGTTTTCCTTATTGGTGCATTTAGCCATGTGAAAAGACAGCCATCTTCTTGAAGTTCATTCTTAGTTGCATGGCTGTCTGCATTTTTGAGCATTGAGTCTGTGAGATAGAAAGGAACACTTTGGGAATTCCAGGAGTGTTTTTGCTGTTTGTTTTAGTTGAGGGTCTTATTTGTAAGAAGCAGAATCTCAGTCTAACATACCAAAGAGAGGGGAGATGAGGAAGGTCAAGAAACAAGAGACACGAGAAAGAGCCTAGAGAACAACCTTAGACATTGCTGATGTGACTAGCCTGTGGAGAGCCTGGGATGCTTCCATGAGCTGAGCCTCCCTCAGCACTGTTTGGAGTTCTGGTCATGCTCCTTCTTTTCTCCCAGGCAGCATATACCTTGCCTAGAAATCCATGGGCTCATAAAATTCATGGGCCAACTGTATAGGGTCTTGATCAACTCTCACTGTAGATTCAGAAAGTTTCTAGTTCAGTTCCCCACAATTTTTCACCCTGGACCTTTTACCGTTCTCCTTTCGTTATGTTCTTAGGTATAGTTGAGAAAATGTCCTAATTAATAGGCTCTTTGAAAATGTGGCAAAGAAAGCATTCATTGGGGTTACAGGAAAAGTACTGAGTCCCAGAAGACTGTCATAGAAGAGTTTGTGTTAACACTGTTGATAAGACCTGAGGGCTTTGAGCCACCAGTTCTCCCAGGCTGCTAGAACGTATCCCTGGACTTTTTCAGGATTCCAGATCAGTTGTAACTATTTTCATCTGCTTCTGTAATGACAACATCTGGCTTGAGCATAAAAGCCCCCTTGGTTAGTAAAGGCCCTACCCCCTCTACTTCTGAACTTCCAGCGTAGACACACAGAGCCCTCTAAAATGAGTCAGTCAAGGCCACCAGTTATCTTGTAGGCAAGACTTTTGGCAGTACCAATTAGCCTCCTCTAGTTGCTAGAAGACTTCCTAAGAAGACTGTTATGGCTTAGCTACTGGGCATCTGAAAGCACTCATCCTATGCATTATTAAGTTGATGTTTTTAAAGAAAGCCTGTTGTCTTGGGATTTCTATTGCTGTGAAGAGATACCATGGCCACAGCAACTCTTATAAAGGAAAACATTTAATTGGGGCTCATTTACAGATTTAGAGATTTAGTCCCTTATCATCATGGCAGGAAACATGGCCATGTATAGGCAGACATGGTGCTGGAGAGGTAGTTGAGAGTTCTTCATCTTGGTCCACAGGTAGCAGAAGGATACTGTGTGCCACACTGTGTGCAGCTTGAGCAAATGAGACCTCAAAGCCCGCCCCCATAGTGACACACTTCCTCCAACAAGACCACACCTACTCCAAAAGGGCCACACTTCCTTATAGTGCCACTCCCTATGTGCCAAGCATTCAAACCCATGAGTCTCTGGGGCCATCCCTGTTCAAACCACCACACCTGTCAAGTGTCACTCATAGTGGTTCAAACTGGAAAGGAAGAAAAACAGACAAGTCTTGGGTGTTTCAAGATTTCCTCTGAGTTTAATTTCATTGACTTCATTAGTGTTTGAGGGCATGGGGTTATAAGTCCAGCATGGACCATGCAGCTAAATCTGGAAGTCTTAAACATTTTAAATATGGGAGGAAGAATTCTTTTCAACTCTCAAGCCATGAGATCCATAGTTGTAGAGTGTGTATACACTGCATTATACCAGCCTTGAACTAGATTATCAAGTTTACCAGGACACCTCTGGCTGCTCTGTTTTCTTGAGTGTGGGAAGCAAAGTCGTATGCCCTGTTAACATGCTACGTGTTTTTACTCATTGATGTTGTGTGTGGGTACTGCAGCACCCCAGCAGTAGGTTCACCAAGCTCTCAGATTCTGTGGGTCAGGATTCAGGCTTCCCTCTTTTCCACTCTGTATCTAGGGTGTCTCAGGAAAGATATTACTGACTGGGAGACTTCTCCACTGAGGCATCTAGTTTGGGGTCTGTGATTTCTTGAAAGCTGGGCTCAACTGGGACTGTCAACCAGAGTGTCCCCTGTAGAAGTGCTCAAGATCATGGTGCCTGGCAATCTACTGAGAGTGCTGTTTGAAGGGCATCGCGGAAGCATGTAACAGAGACAAGCCAAGATATCATACAATGTGGGTTGCCAGTGAGACCCTCAGACCACCCCTGGTCCATGATGAGATAAAAGGGACAGCTGTGGATTGCTTTTGGGAAACATAGTTGGACTACAGAGGAACAGAACTAACAGAAAACACCACACATAAAATGTATTCGTATCTTATAAAGGGGACTTATTGGGTTGGTAATACATCATTGCAGGAACTACGTAGTCTAACAGTAACTGGCTATCTGCTGAAGACAGAGAATCTGATAGTTGTCAATCTGTGAAACCAGATGGCCCAGGAATTGCAAACTGGTACTAGAGTCTGGCGCTCCTTAGAGAGCTGTTTGTGTTGATCCACATTGAAAAGATGAAGAGGCTGGAATTTAATGTCTGTGGATGGTGGCTGCAGCCATATTCATACTTACTCAGAAAGAACGGTGCTTGCATGCACATCTTTCCTCTTCTAGCTCCATTGCTTCCAGCCTATTGGATGGTGCCACAAACATTAAGGGTGGGTTTTTCCCCCTCAGCAGCCCCCCACATGTTAGTCTTCCCCCCAAACACTTCCACGATAACACATCCAATGTCGGAACTTCTCTGCCTAGACATCTTTCTGTGCAGGCAAGTTGACACTCAGTACCAAGCAGTACAATTGGCCTTAGTAGCTGGAGGGGAATTATCTACAGATTCATAGTTGTTTTTCATCTTCCTTTCTCCTCTTTGTTCAATGATTGATTCATCCTCGCAATAAAAAGTTTGATAAACCTTTTTGTTGTTTTTGTTTTGTTTTGTTTTTTTTCAAGACAAGGTTTCTCTATGTAGCCTTGGCTGTTCCAGAACTCACTCTGTACACCAGGCTGGCCTCAAGATCATAGAGATCCACCTGTCTCTGTCTCTCAAGTGCTGGGATTAAAGGCGTGCACTACCACTGCCCATTTTAATAAACTTTTTGATTGACACTAGGAAGGGTACTACTGCTTCTTTCAAGTGAGTGGTTTTGAGAGTCTTCTTAGTCAGGGAAGGAAACATTGCCCAGGATTTCCCAGTGCATTTCCTGGTAATGACCATGTTATGATCGTTAGTGCCTTAATCCTCTAGTAAGGAAGTGGACACTGCTGTCCTGCTGTCTAAAGGACTGAAGAATTCTCACTAAGTGAACTGTGTCAGGAACATTGATGAACACTGGAAATGAAAAAATACACTGTAGTGACCTGCCCCCTCCCCTGGCAAAAGGGAATCCTCTCAGGCTAGTTGAAGAAGCAAATATATTTTTGACAGTTGAAATACTAGGCTCTGAAAAGGTAAATGAAAGGTGTTAGCCAAGAAGATGAATAGCTGATCAAGCAAGATCTCTCTGTGTGTCTGTCTGTGTCTGTGCCCCTTTGTCTCTTTCTTTCTCTGTGTTTGTTTAAGGCAGATGAGTCAGAAGAACTCTGAAGCAAATATGCGGGACTTTCAGATAAATAGTCGTCATCATATCATTAATTTTGACACAGGTCCTCAGAGTCATTAGGTATCCCGTGCTGACTTTGCACAGAAGCATTTCTTGTCTCGGCCACCTGTGTGACTTTATTTCAGGGGGTGTCACTATGCCATTCTTCCTCAAGTATTATAAGCTGATGTAACAGATGACTATAAACCTAGTGCTTTTAAAACATCACTACTCTTTTTAAATCTTGCATTCCTGTGTAGTATAGTATAAAGCAACCAAATGGGGTCGTATTCTGCAGAGTGCAGAAGGAAGCCTGTCATTTGCCTTTTAACTTCTGTACTCCTTGGTTCATTCCTTCCTTCAGCTCCCAAGATGGCAGCACAGCACCTTCTCTATCTCTTGAGGTTGTCTGATTTTCTAATTCTTTGGCTTCCTTCCTTTAAGGAACCCTGTGATAACATTTAACCAATCTAGATAATCACCTGATCTCAAACTCCTTAACTTAATCAATGTTCATGTAAGTTACATAGTCACAGTACCAAGTATGAGGGCATAATTACCCTCATGCAAGGAGGACATTATTTGCCAACATAGAAGATAAAGAGAATTTAGGGTGCCATTTTGCATCAAAGTAGTCTTTTTTATATAAATTATTTTTTTAAAGATTTATTTATTATGTATACAACATTCCTTCCATGTATGCTTGCATGCCCGAAGAGGGCACCAGATCTAATTATAGATGACTGTGAGCCACCATGTGGTTGCTGGGAATTGAACTAAGGACCTCTGGAAGAGCAGGCAGTGCTCTTAACCTCTGAGCCATCTCTCCAGCCCCAAGGTAGTCTTTTAATGAAGTTTTAGAACTTGCAGTTTCCAACAATCTCCACTTGTAAAGTACCCCATGCATGAGAAGAAAGTGGGGAGTGTTCACAAGATGGGCCGTGGTGAATAACACAGTCTTCATGTTTCCAAAGCCTCAAGGCAAGGGGCAGTGGAGCAACTGTGGTTTCCAGTCACTGGCTGTTTAAACAGCCTCCATTTGTAAAGACTTTCTTTTTGGGTTTTAGACTGAAAGCCCTTTGTCACAGAGCCAGTATGATATCGCTCTGATGGGGCAAGGTGTGGGCTGGCCTATGTGGCCTGTGTCAGAATTTGCCGTTGATGTTTCAGAATCCTTGGCCTTTTAAGCCAGCTGCTGTTTGAATCTAATTCTAAAGTCAGCAGGACCTTCTTTCTCTGTGAGCCTGGGGTGGGGGTAAAAAGAAAAATAGAGAAGAGAAAGCAAGATAGGATTAAGATGACTCAGAGGCACCTGGTTATCTGGTAGCCCAGCTAGCAGTGATGGAGGCACACCTGGTTATCTGGTAGCCCAGTGTTGTAAATTGGGCTGGCTCGTTGGGGTTTCTGTCCCACCCAGTACCCCACAGCCGGCAAGCCCCCAAAGAAAATCACACAGAGAGTCTACATCAGGTTATTAACTGATTGGCCCATTATCTCAGGCTTCTTACTAGCTATTATAACTTATATTAACCCATCTATGTTAGCCACATGGCTCGGTACCTTTTCTCAGCTGGGCAGCTTACATTGTTGCCTCCTTGGTGGTCTGTGCAGGAATGCTAAGGGAGCTTCCTGCTTCCCAGACGTTCTCATCGCCCTGCCTCTACTTCCTGTCTGGTTGACCCGCCTATACTTCCTACCTGGCCAATCAGTATTTATTTTAAACATGATTGATAGAATACAGACAAGTCTCCCGCACCAGCCCAGTTTGCAGTGATGGAGCACACCCAGTTATCTGGTGACCCGGCTAACAGTGATGGAGGCACACCTGGTTATCTGGTAGCCCAGCTGGCAGTGATGGAGGCACACCCCGTTATCCGGTGACCCAGCTAACTTAACAGTGATGGAAGTGCTCCCTTCTCAGCAGGAGTACAATACTACACAAAGAGGAGCTTCATTTTCTTAATGGAGCAGCCTCTTAAAAACCAGGGTGTTGCTTCCTTTGTATTTTTATTCCCATACAATACCTTCTAAGCCATGCCCTCTGGCAGCTGCAAAGCAGTTGGCACGTGCGTCCTCATCTCATGTTCTTGGAAGAAAAGAATGCCCTGAGAACAGCAGCAAGAGCTGCATGCTGCTGGAGACATGCAGTGTCCCCAGGCTTGGGTGCTAGTCTCCAAGCCTAGAAACTTCCTTCAGAACTAGTTCTCTGATGTGTATGTGTTCTGTGGTTGTACAGGACATGAGAACAGGGTGCAGGGCAGGGTTGTATAACATGAAGTCCAAGCTGTGCACAGCTTTGGTAGTATCAACTCCAGGAAACATTAGCATGGAGGTTTTAGCTCCTCGTCAGAATTTGGCAGTCATGTCCAGTATTGATTTCTACAGAGCCATGATCAATGTCTGTTTTAGGGCCACCTTGCTTTCTTCTTTATCCATACTACCCTTCCTCCCTTCCTCCTTCCCTCTCCTTCATCCTATACAGATGTGTGTGGAAAAGATGCATTAAAAATATTCTTGTTGCTGGGTGGTGGTGGCGCACGCCTTTAATCCCAGCATTTGGGAGGCAGAGGCAGGCGGATCTCTGTGAGTTCAAGACCAACCTGGTCTACAAGAGCTAGTTCCAGGACAGGCTCCAAAGCCACGGAGAAACCCTGTCTCGAAAAAAAAAAAATCCTTGTCTTGTTGCTGGGTGTGGCAATGCATGCCTACAGTTCTAGCATTGGGAACCAGAAGCAAGAGGTTAGGTCATTTGAAGCTTCCAAGTGACCTTGAAGCTAGTCTAGACTGCATGAGACCTTACCTCAAAAGAAATCTCTCTTGAGATTTTGCATTTCAGATTTGTTCTAGCTGCTTTTAAGGGTAATTTCTATCATGTGAAAATAGAAAAAAATTTAAGTGTGTTTAAAACTGTAAGTTGCCAGTTGTTTTCATGGTTTGATAGTCTAGTGCCAAGTGCTCCATTGACTGGTGAGGTTTAGTCATAGCTCTGGCATAGCTCTGAGAGACTCGACATGCTATCTGGGAAGAAGGGTAAGATAAGTCATATTTGTGGATACTTATGTATGTGTTAATATATGCATAATTGCATCAAGATGCTGTATGAACAACAGTTAAACCCTAAAAACAGCAAGTTGCAAGATTGCCCATGGCTGTCCTGCTACCACTGGTGTATGTTGGTTCCTGTTTTAGGACTAGTCAGTCCCCTACTTAAGTTTTATACATCTAGTTTTCTTTCCTGAAGATGTTTGCTTGTTCTTTGTTTAACATCTGTGCTCACCACCCTTTCCTTGAGAACTACTAAGCAAACTAGGAGGTCATGGAAATGTCTAGGGAGTTCTTGAGCCAGTATATGTATTTCTTAGAATGGAGAAGTTTATTGTAGGGACAATAAGAGGCATGGTAGGTGTCCCACACAGTACCTTTGCCTTGATAAAGGCAAGACTGACTGTAATGGGGATTTAGGTAAAGAGTAAATGTGCCCCAAGATCAACTGGAAGACAGACACTTTCTAAACTTAAAGAATTTTGCTCATTTTCAATTTGTTACTGTAATTTAACCCCAAATGCCAGTAGGTATGAAATGAGCTTGACTTCCTGTGGGTCGAGCTGTAATTTCATTTAGAATTGAAACATTTATGAAACACAAGCATGTTTTTATGTAACTATCAAAAGGTTTTGTTTCATGGTTTCTTTCATAATCATGAGTAGTAATTTGGAACAAAGACTTGAAGACAGTTGTTGATTCTGTTTCATCCTCACATAGTTCAAAGTAGAGAAATTACTAGAAAGTTTTCTGTCATTAATATTTGGGTGTATATTATTTACCTAATGCCACCAGAATAATGCGTATTGTTAATGCCTGGGTATATCCTGGGGGTAAGGAATCAAGAGGGAGAGGTCGGTGTAAGTGAACCTGCCTTCATTCTGCTTCCCCTCTAGGATGGTCACCAAACTCTGGGTTTGGATACAGCCTTATATGACATGCTATCGTAATCTAAACATGTTTGTACATTTTTTCCCTTAATTTTCTCATAAAAAACAAACTTGATAGAAATAGTTACAGATAAGGTAGATTTTGGGGTGGTTTTAAATTACTAGTAAAATTTTAAAAAGGGGGGGCAGTATTTAGCTGGGTGGTGGCTGCACACCCCTTTAATCCCAACACTCAGCTTCTATATTCAACCAATTCCATAACCTATGATTCTATATGAAATTTTTAAATGCCTGTCGTAAGTATGATAATTCCAAAAAGTTAAGTGCTGCTTTGCCTGAAGACTTAAAAGTTAACCATGATAATGGAATAATAGGTGCTTTTATTTACAGACAACAGAAGTCACATGGCCAAGGCTAGGCGTGAGCCTTTTAACACAGTTTAAAGTAGATCACATGTCTTAACACTGGTGTTACTCAGCTTCATGTTCTGACAATGGCAGATGAGACACAATCATGAAGAGAAGCAGATTTCTTTTCATGCCTCTGGAAATTTTAGTCCAAGATCAGGTGACTGTTACTTTGGGTCCCTGTTGAGTCCCGTGTGTCATGGTGGGAGCACATAGGATAGCAAACCGTTTGCACTGTGAACTCAGTGAGGACTGGAAGGGGCCAGCTTCCTGCACTCATCTTTGGGGCTACCCACAATGAACTGATAGCTACCCTTTTGAAGTCCACAGTACCTGCTAATTGTACCTTTGGGCACCAGGCCTTTGGCACCCATGCCTTTGGGCGCCCACCACATCCCTCCTCCAGCAGTGTATACCAATGAACTCTCTTGGTTCCCTTTTCTATCCACCCTGGTGTGGGTACAGTGAGGAGCAACGAGTCACATTTACAGTCTTTGCTCTTTGTCCCAGCAGGCATGAACCGGGCCTGCTGGGTGTGCCTCTCTGTGGTGGAAGCATTGCTGGCTTGTGTTACTGTTGAATGACTGAGCCTTGCAGGCATTATTTAAGCTCGTCATGTCACTCCTGCCGTACCCTCAGCTATTCTCCAGACTCTGCTCTACCCAGGGTAGTTCAGCATCCATTTATCCTTGCCCAACAATGGGACCTGAGTCCCAGTTCTCTCGTTCGGTGAATCGCTCTGCCAAGGGGATAGTCATATTTAGTTTTCATTCATAATTGAGACATTCAGCAGAAGAAAATGGCCCAGCAGCTCCTGACTGAGCTCCAACAGTCGCTGGTCTTGAGGTGGAAGTCTTTTTCAGATCTTACTCCGGACTCTGCGTCACTGAGGGTGGGAATAGCCAATCGTGGTAACAGGAGCTGCAGGCTCTGTTTTGTTTGGCTGTGGAATACGAGCGCTCCTTCCTCGCCAGTCCTTCACCAGCTGCTCCTGTGGTTTCCCAGGTTTGCTGGTCCACCCCCAAGAGCAGCATTGACCTTCTATTCTGAGGTTGTTTCCAGGAATAGCTGGAAGGCGAGTAAGTGGTGCTTCCTTCATGCGGTGGCAGGGATGCAGTTAGTGCGTCGGGCAAGTTGAGTCTCTCTTTGTTCCTTGCATATTTGGCTTTGACTCTTGACGTGTAACACGTCAAGCCTCCCAGGACAGAGCAATCTGCTTGTCAATTGACCGAGGCTGATTCTCGAGAATGCGAGTCCTGCGTCTCCCATTGGGAGAGGGCTGTTTCTGCATGGACTCATTTTCCTGTTTGGAAATATAAACTTTTGCCAGAGAATATCCAGTCTTGTCATGAGCCTCCATGTGATATGGGTGGACACCTCTCAGACAACCAGGGATTGTGGGGTCGTACTTGTTCTTGTTAAACATTTGAGCTGTGCACAGGAGGGTTCCTTTCTGTAGAAGGAAGCTCTAGCAATCTCTGGGTGATTGTGGCTTCATCTTCATGGGGATACAACAGAACCTCAAAGAACTTTTTTTCAAATAATTTTTTTTTATTTTTTAAGATTTATTTATTATGTATACAGTGTTCTGTCTGCATGTATGCCTGCAGGCCAGAAGCGGGCACCAGATGTCATTACAGATGGTTGTAAGCCATCATGTGGTTGCTGAGAATTGAACTCAGTACCTCTAGAAGAAGAGCCTATGCTCTTAACCTCTGAGCCATCTCTCCAGCTCCCCAAAGGACTTTTGTTGTTGTTTTTTTGTTTTGTTTTTCTCTGTGTCGCTTTGGAGCCTGTCCTGGCACTAGCTCTTGTAGACCAGGCTGTCCTCGAACTCACGGAGATCCACCTGCCTCTGCCTCCCGAGTGCTGAGATTAAAGGCGTGCACTACTACTGCCCGGCTCAAAGGACTTCTTAAATGCAGGCAGTTCATGTATTGGTATTTACTGTACTATAAATTACAAAGAAAGTTTTGATACATTTATCTCATGAAAAATAGCAAAAGGGGCTGGAGACATGGCTCAGTGGTTAAGAACACTGGCTACCCTTCCAGAGGATCTAGGTTTGAGTCCCAGTTCCCACATAGAAGCTCACAACAGTCTGTAGCCACAGTTCCAGGGGATCCAACACTCTTTTCTGACATTCTCCAGCACACACACATACATGGTACATAGACATGCATGTAGGCAAAGCACTCATATACATAGAAAAGAAAAATAACAAAATAAGAATTATATGGTAATGTTAGACTGTATAGAGTTGTTTAATACCCACGAGAATGGGATGTTTTAGCCATCTCCAGCTGCTTTACAAATGACATAGCCTGAGTGCTTAATAAAACAAAAATAATTTCCCCATTACTTTGTAGACTGGAGACCAGGGTGCCTGCATATAGTTGCTTGGGTTTTGAGCACACTCGCTTTCTGGCTTTCACACCTTCCCTTGTGACCTCATGAAGAAGACTGCCTGTTTCTTCTTACAGCCCTGTGGATTAAAACACTGCACCGAGGGCTTAGTTCAGCTCTACCCACGAGTTTGTTTTGAACCGTGGGCTTCGTTCAGCTGTACCCACAATGTGCCTGCTCTGAAGTTGCCTTGTGAACTCTTTATCTACAGGCACACTGAGTGTCTGCATGCACGCTTGGGCAAGGGACAATTCAGCTCCTAACAGTCACACTGTTTGTTATGCATCTGTATCTTTTAAAGTCTAGTAAACCTGGTGTGATGGTACACACTTTTAATCCCAGCTTTTAGGAGTCCGAGTTAGGTGGTTCTCTGTGAGTTTGAGGCCGCATGATCTACAAAGCGAGTTCACAGAGATACTTTGTCTTAAGAAACAAAACAAAAAGTGTAGCTTAATGAAAGGTACAGTTTTTGTTGTTGTTTTTTGAGACAGGGTTTCTTTGTGTATCCCTGACTGCACTGGAACTTACTCTGTAGACCATGCTGGCCTAGAACTCACAGAGATCTGTCTGCCTCTGCTGGGATTAAAAGCATGCACCAACACTGCCTGGGCAAAAGGTGCAGTTCTTAAATCTACTTTGCACATAGTCCCTTGTGTTTCTGTTGAAGTAGGGGAAGGAAATCCAGGCCTGCACCCATGCAGAGGTAGAACATGAAGTATTTCAGCAGCCGCATGTAGTCATAGTCAGTATTCTTTAGTAACAGGACCAGGAATGCCTTCTAAATGCTGGTTGCAAATGGATCTGAAGCCATGCTAATGACCTTGCACAGTGTGTCCAAACCCCCTTGCCTGTCTTGTACCTGAATTTATAATTTTGCAACAATATTTAGTGGTCATTTGAAAATTCGGATTCATTGAATTATCTAGACTTTTGCATAATGGCATGTTTGATAGTGTAGTATTTTTTTAAAAAATTGTCTTCCTTATTATCACCAGATAATAAGAATCAGAAGAATCTTAAAGATGAGGGAGCTGCCATGTGCCCAGTGCAGAGTGCAGATTTTCCAAAGTTTCCACTGTTCACTGGAGACTTGAATTTTGCCATTGGCTACGGAGTATTGCCAGTTGTTTTTAAAGGTTCACCTAGTTCATTTTCAAGAATATGTCCAAGTCTGAGTAATTATAGTTTGTTACATTTTGGTGTGGTGCTGTAGGGGCCAGGATCTCTCTGTGTACACTGGCTGTCCTGCAACTCACTGTGTAGATCAGGCTGGCCTTAAAGTCACAGGTTCATCCTCCTCTGCCTCTCTGTTGCTGGGATCAAAGGCGTGCACCAGCATGGCCCGCCCTTGCTTTGTCTGTCTGTCTGTCTGTCTGTTTGTCTCTCTCATCCTAGCTTGGAAACATGAGTAGCTGGCCTTGTGGTGGGAAGGAGCCAGGGTGTTTTCCTTACTAGACCTGTGTATACAGTGGGTCTATTTTAAGCAGACCTTATTTTATCATGTAAAATTCTCATTTTCATCTATGTAAAATGTGTAATAAAGTTAATACTATTACTGATATATACATATATACATATGTGTATATATACACACACACACATATATATATATATATATATATATATTGGTTTTTGAGGCAGGGTTTCTCTGTTACTCTGTGTAACTTTGGAGTCTCTCCAGGAACTCTCTGTGTAGATCAGGTTGGCCTCGAACTTACAGAGATCCGCCTGCCTCTTAAGTGAAGCTGGCTTTTGGAAAAGCAAGGCAGAGACTATGTGACTGCTGTGAGCACAGGGATGACCAGTGAAATTTTGCACCGCCACTTTGGTTCCTGACCAGCCAGCACAGTTTATTCGTTCACTATTTCGTCTCTGGATTTTTTTTTCCAGGGCACATGCCAGCTAGAAAGGACAAGTAGCATCTGTGGCATCTTATCATTATCAAAACACTCACAGATGCTCTAAAAGGGCCACAGGAGTCCTTGATGCTCACAACCCATTTTGAAGAACTTTTGCCAGATCCGCTCTCCATTGGGTAGATGGGGTTCATTTGGCTAAGAGCAAGATTCCCTGATTTCAGTCGGATGGATGTGGGGAAGAGTGTGGGGGAAAGAGGAGGTGGGCACTGGTGTTGACTCACCTTCAGGCATCGTTCTCTTGTTGCTCTGAGATATTTGGCCAATCCAACATCAGGTCTTAGTGGATGGGCTCTGAATCCATGGTGGACATTCGTTGGATTTAATTTATGGGGAATCGAGTGTGAGAGCATGCTGTCACCGTAGCAGTTCCCAGGGTCAGTGGTCAAAGCGTGGCTCCTGACCTGTGATGTGCTGTTGCTGTGGTTGGGAAGGCACTCAGCAACCACTAAAGAATTGTTGTGTGTTCCCTACTGACCCTGCCTGACCTAACTGGAGTGCGCTCAGAGGGTGCCCCCAATGAGAGCATAACTAAATAAAAAGAGGACAACATTTAGGCCTCATTGAAAACAAACAGATCCAAGTTGGACACTGGGAGTGTTTCTAAAGTAAACCACAGAGGATGTGTTTTTCTTCTGTATACCCTTGTGCACTCTCTGTAGGAGAGAGGAGACATCCCGTTCTCATGGAAGTTGGGGTGTGTCAGTCTTCAGAAATGTCATTAGCCCTTCTTCTGTCGAGGTTTTTTATGCAGCACAGTAAAATACACACGTAGAAATTAATTCTGGGTACTTTAGGTGTCTGCCTCTGAACATCTGGATGTTTGGAAACATCTGGAAATGACTGAACTTTTCACAGGAGTGTTTAGTATTGGTGAAACATCAGCTGCTCAGCCCAGCGCCTCTGCAGCCAAGACGGACCTACACTTCATTAAGAAGGCTGATAGCACTGTAGGCTCCGTTTTTATTTTGTTGGAGTGAAGTGGTTCCATTTTAAAGTGTTCTAGTATGAACATCTCTGTCTTAAATGCTAAAGAGCCTCCAGCAGGTCCAGCGAGGGGTCTGCTTCTATCAGGACAGCCACTTGGAGTCTGTGCCTGAAGTAAAAGGTCCTGGCAGCTGCAGAACGCCCTAGGTTTTGTTGGGCACTGAGGTACAGTAACCATCGGACTGTGGGTGTTTGCAGGAGAAAGTGAAAATGCTTTTCAGCTAAAAATAACTATAAAATAATTATTTGCTTCATGAGACCTTGAAAAAGAGAGTGGAACGTTTATTTTCTGGCAGACTCGAAAGGGGGGTCCGGTCAGAAGCAACAGAGGTTGCCTCTCACTGGTGCTTTCCTGCAGGGAGTCTGCAGGTCCCAGGGTCTTCCTGTGGCAAGAGAAAAAGTAAGTATTGAGGCAATAGGGCAAGAAGGAAACCGTAAAGCAGCAGTTAAATAACTAACTCAGAAGTATTTACAGTCAGGCCTCTAGCAGGCTGGAGGGTGTGTCTGGTGGGGGTGGGACGGAGTACCCTGGGAGTGGCTAATGGGGAAGCACCAACAGTTGGTGACCTTGGTGGGGTTGAAGGCTGGGAGTCCACAACTGCTTGGGAAGAAAATACTGTTTATGACAAGCTGAGGTGATTGATGCCTTCTTATCTCCATTATGAGCCTCTAGAGAAATCATCCCAGACCCGTTCCCACCTCGTTAAACCCAGGTTCTGGGCATTCAGGTCCCTGGGTTTATCCAGATGTTTCCGAGTCTTTCAAAACAGGCCTTTAACAGATGATGAAAAACAGAGTGTTGACTTGGTCAAGGATTATGCTTTTACTTGCTACTCGAGAGTAAGGATTGTCTGACTTCCCGTGGGAGAGGCAGGATTTATCTGCTTCCCTAGTGGGCTGAGCTAGAGCTGGGCCTTAATGCTTGAGCAAGAGTCCGAAGACGATTTTGCCCCATCCCAAGATCCTACCATGCTGCCAAGGATAACCCAGTAGGCCCACATGAGAGAAAGCCTCAAAGCCTTGCTCATGGATGCTTAATTTCCACCCTCCCCTGAGTTCTGGAATACTCTGTAGCCCTGTAATTGTTATGGCTTCTTTAGCATTAATTCTATGCTCTATAATTCTTACTTTCTTTTGTTTTTGCTTTTTATAACACCCCCACCATTTTCTGTTTGTGTGTGTGTGTGTGTGTGTGTGTGTGTGTGTGTATGTGTGTGTGCGCGCGCGCGCGCGTGCATGTGTAGGTTGGAGGACAACTTGGTTGGTTCTCTCCACAGTGTAGGTTCTGGGAATTGAGCTCAGGTAGTAAGCCTTGGCAGCAGGCACTTTACACACTGAATCATCTTGCTGCCCCTCCCCCATACGTCTTCGTAAAGCATGGCCTGACAGCCAGCAGTACAATCTACAGTTCCAAAGATGTGAAAATGAGTTGCCTGAACCAGCAGCTTGGTTCTGGCAGAGCTGTAGCCGTATAGCCCAGGTTTAGCCATCTCATGTGACAAAGTTGCACCATTTCTGTCCTCAGAGCACCTCATTTCCAGCAGTATTAGAGTTTAAAGGTACAAAGAGGGGCAGCTCTATGGGGCAGGACCTCACAAGTATGGGTGACCAGTGACTGCATTATCCGATTGAAGTCTATGGTCTGGAGTTGGAGGATAAGCATGTTCTTGTCACTCTGTTACTCCAGGCTGATGAATTTATTTAAATCATCAGGGCTTGATTTATTAGTGTCTTGGTTATTTTTCTATTGCTGCGAAGAGACAACTTGGCCAAGGCAGCTTATAAAAATGAAGCATTTGATTGGGGGCTTGTTTACAGTTTCAGAGGGTTAGTCCACGGTCATCATGGCTGGGAGCATAGC
>JAQHUG010000061.1:1781909-1796554 GCA_028555095.1 Dicrostonyx torquatus | reverse complement strand
GAGGGGACTAGGCTTTTGAAACCTAACTCCCAATGACACACCTCCTCCAATAAGAGCTCTTGCTTCTCAAGTGTGTGGGCTGTAGTCTGTCTGCTTATTTAATCCTGGTAGTCCCACTCCTAGCAGGGGGAATCTAATTCCTGATGGAATAGCACCGTGCATAGAAGGGCTCCTTTGCTGCCTGTTTGGCTTGGTCTCTCTGAAACTCGTAGAGTCTCTCTCCAGGTCCTTCCTGTGGATATAGAGAATTGAGGGTAAAGTCAGTGGAGGAATGAACAATACTAGTGAATGTCAAAGTCAGGAATGGTGCCAGGCATGGTGGTGCATGCCTTTTAATCCCAGCACCCAATAGGCAGAGGCAAGCATATCTCTGTGAGTTCTAGGCCAGCCTGGTCTACATAGGAAGTACCAGTCCTTTCAGTACTATGTAGAGAGACCTTAAAAAAAAAAAGAGTCAGAAATAGCAAATTTTAGTTGCAGCAATGTACTTTAAAATAAACAAATAAAAATTGCATTTATTTATTTATTTATTTGTGTGTGTGTGTGTGTGTGTGTGTGTGTGTGTGTGTATGACTGTGGCTATGCATGCCATAGCATATCTGGAGGTCAGAAGATAATCCTCTTTCTGCCACGTGGAGTCCGGGGATTGAACCCAGATTGTTAGGTTTGATAGCAAGTGCCGTTTACCCACTGAGCCATCCTGCCGGCCCCTGGTATAACTTTTTAATTTAAGTGCTTTTGCATCTTACATTATGTGGGTCTTGTTGGCAGATGAAAATGATACGCCGTGGTACATAGCATGCAGTCATGAGTGTGTGTGAATATGCTTCTGCCTTACGCATACGCTTTTTGCACTGCATACTGCGTGTGTATGGCTGTGCTCTTGACCTGCATTTCTTTGCTGACCGAATGGAGGATTCTAAAGAAAAACATTCAAAGCTCTTTTCAGTGTCTGCTTCTGCTGTGTGTACCAGCAAACCACAATGCTTTGGGGGGGCATCTTTACCACAAAATCAATCTATTATTGCCTGCGCTGAGTTTACTATTATTGCTCTGGCGGTTTGAATATAAGAATGACCCCTCAAAGCCTCGTGTCTTCAATCCCAGCACTCAGTAGATAGGGCAGGTCTGTCTCTGAATGGAACTATTTAAAAGAATCACAAGGTTTTATATGCGTAGCCTTGTTGGAGGAAGTGTGTCACTGCGGGTGGGCTTTGATGTTTCAAAAGCCCACGGCAAGCCCAGAGTGTCTCTTTCTCTGTCTGTGGATCAGGATGTAGCTCTTAGCCACTGCGCCATGCTCTCCACCATGATGGTAATGGACCAACTGAATGTGTAGACAAGCCCTGAACTGGATGCTCTTATAGGAGTTGAGGTGGTTGTGGTGTCTCTTAACAGCAATAGAACAGTGACTCTGAGAATGTCTTTTCATTAACTAATCATGTGTGACTTGTGTTATTGCCATCCATTTGTCCTTTCTTCTGCCATGTAAAATCCAGTCTCTCCAATCCCCCAGATGGAATCTGTGATTATCTGTGAGTTACCACAATGCTAAGATGCTTTGTGTCTGTGCAGGGACTGTGGAAGGTTCATGGACTAATTCCTGTTCAGATATTTTCTAGTTCCCCGTGATACCCAGAGACAATATCTCGGGCTTCTTGGTGTTGCTCAAATGCAAACTGAATGAATTGAGTTAATGGTTTTGCTATTTAACCTCTAAATGAGAGTCAGAAGCACTGGGGGGGGGTGGGGGTTAATCAGTGTGTGAGTGCATGAGCCACTGGTTCCCCAAAACTGGTCTAGAAGCCTTGAATACTTTCAAAGGCACGTATTCCTAGTCTCGTCAGTGGAGGTCCTCAGTCAAGTCTTGATTTAGAGCACAGGAAGCTGCTCTTTTTAGAAGGGCTGTCGGAGATACTGTTAGTCTCAGTTAGGGCTCTCATTGTTGTGATAAGATACCAGGACCAAGAGGGCCTTGGAGAGGAGAGGAAAGAGTTCATTCCAGTTTAATGCTCTCAGGGCACACTCCATCTTGGAGGAAGTCAGGGCAAGATCTCTACGCAGGGGTCTGGAGCCAGAAACTGAAGCAGAGGTCATGGAGGAACACTACTTACTACTCAGCCTGATTTCTCATACAATGTACACAACCCATGGGCAGCACCACCCACAAATGGACTGGGAATAACACATCAGTTATTAATCAAGCAAATGCCCCACAGGCAATCTGACGGAGGTAGTTCCTCATTTGAGGTTCCCTCTTCCCAAATGATTCTAGCTAGTCTCAAGTTGACAAAACATTAGCCAGCACCCTGGTATACACATGTCGAGTATTAGACACACGGTTTAATCCTGCAATAGTTAATAATTGTATTTTTAATTGCTGTCATAATTCTGGAGAGATTTAAGTATTGTCTTTCAAAATATATTTTAAGACTTTAAAAAAGTGTGTGTGAGAGAGAGAAAGTGAAAACGAGAGAGATGCACACGGGGGGAGGGTATATGTATGTGGATGCCTGTGGAGGTCATAAAAGCAGTTGAGGGTCCTTGGAGCTAGAGTTACAGGTGTAACTAATTTAACATATAGTTTTTAGTTCAAGTAAATACTTTTTGATGGCAGAATGAACTAACTAGTGAGTATAGGGTTTGGTTTCAATAAAACTACCCAAGGACAATGCCAGAATTAAGATTTATCCTTGACTTTGTGAGCCCTCAGAGGTATAATTTTGATATGTTTGACTGTTTTTTACTACCGGTCTTTAACTTTCATGTAGACGAACCACACTCTGGTACTATGGAGTTTTGAGCATTCTGCCAATTTCTTTTATATGTTCAATGGAAACATTAATTTGAGCTAAAATGTGTATAATTCATGTCACTGGGGAACAACTTCATTGATCACTGAAAATTTCTATCCACCTTTAATGTATGAAGAAGAATCGTTCCCAGAGTGTCCAATTTGTAACATAATCCCTGTGTTGTAATGATGAGATAGTGTCACATGCTCAGATTATTTAAAACAGACACAAGAGTATGGTCAGTCTTCTTTATCTGGAGTTTAGAGACCAACTTATTTAAATCTTGTAGTATCTCTGTCTGAAGCTTGCTTTGGTGAGATAGGGACTCTATAGCCAGCCTTTGGCTGTGAACTGTGTTGTGGAAGCACACATCTGATAACATCAAAACCATAGGGAAAGAAGCCGAGGGCCCGCCTGTGGTCTGCTTCAGACCTCCCTTTGGTGGCTAACCAGCTTCGGAGAGAAGGAAGGAGTGTATAGGGAGATGGTAAAAAGTATTCTGAAAACAATTGTGAGTGCTAAAATTTCTGTTGCTAATTTTGGAATGCTTCTGTTTGTGATGTCATAAGTACAGTAACAGTGTGTGTTTCAGGTCTGCGGAGAAAAGCAGCGCTTTGAGAAGTTGATGGAGCATTTCAGAAATGAAGATAATAACATAGATTTTATGGTGAGTTCAGTTGGTACTACATTCAACAATGCAAGCTCGCTCAATTTCAGCAGTTATGATCTAGCAGCCAGGAAACTGCATGGAAAGATGTGTGTGGATTAGTTTCTAACCTTTGCTAGGATACAGCTCAAAGTGAATTTGGTGAAGTAACCACCTTGTGAGGCTCAACATGGTTGGAATGTTACTCTTTGTATCTCGCCTGCAAAGCAAATGCCACACTCAAATTGGCCACTACAGAGAGCAGGAAAATGAGTTCAGTACTCTTCTATTGGATGTTTTTCTTTATCTGTATGCTCTCTCTGTGGTGCTGTCTTTACTCATTTGAGTAAAGGACAAAATGCTAATAATTCATAGCAAATGAAAGGGAAAGTCAAGTAGTTGAGTAAAGGAAGTTAGGACCTGGTGTGGATGGCCATAGCCGCCAAGCTGAGTTGCCAGCAGTGTTACGTAAAGTCCTAAGATAGATGGAACTTTGACCTTTGCTCTTGACCTCTGTCAGTGCCCTCTCTGGACCACATGCTCAGAGACTAAAGTACTTGGCTCTGCTGAGTGGACCATTGGCTTGTCCTAGATGGCCAGCGCTGATGGCCTTGCCTCTGCAGGAGCCCTGTAGTCCTTTGGAAGGCACTCCAACCAAAGCAGTTATGATCTAGCAGCCAGGAAACTGCATGGAAAGATGTGTGAGGGATTAGTTTCTAACCTTTGCTAGGATACAGCTCAAAGTGAATTTGGTTGGAATGTTACTCTTTGTATGAATTTTCATATTTTATGTAATCTCTATCTCTTCAGTAAATTGTACTTTGCTCTGTGTACCTATATAACTTTTTAAGAACAACTTTATTGAAATTGGATTAACATACTATCTACTTCACCCATGGAAAGTGTATGATTTGGGTGTGTTAACCATTCACAGTCCAATTATAACCATGTTCATCCCTTAAAGAATTCAAAAGTCAGGTGGTGGTGGCACACACCTTTAATCCCAGCACCCGAGAGGCAGAGGCAGGCGGATCTCTGTGAGTTCAAGACCAGCCTGGTCTACAAGAGCTAGTTCCAGCATAGCCAGAATTGTTATATAGAGAAACCTTGTCTCGAAAGAAGAAAAGCATCCTTAAGCCATGAAAAATTGTTTTCCAGGTGCTCTAATCTTCAGCCTTAAGTATCTGCTAATCTCCTTTTTATCTCTCTAGCTTGGATGCTCTGCACTTTTGATACGATGAAATCATACAATGGGTGGTCTTTTATTGGCTTTTTTCATTTACCATGACGTTCTCAAGTTCGTCCCAGCCGTGACATGTATGAGTACTTCACTCTGCTTTATTGTCAGAATAGTGCATCGTATGATTAATTTCATTTTTTTTATTCATCGAGGGATAGGCATTGGGTGTTTTCTCCATAGCTGGTATATATGGTATCATATCATGAACATTTGTATATAATATTTTATGTGAACAAGTCTCTTTATTTCTCTTAGTTAGATAATTGAATTGTCAAGCCATATGGCAAAGACAGTGCCTAACATTTTGAGTAACTCATGCTTTCAAACTGACTGCATCATTTTACATTCTCACTAGCCATGAGTGAGGGTTGGTTTTTTTCGACTTCTTTTTTTTTTTTTTTTAGACTTCTTTGCCAATATCATATACATTTAAAAAATTATAGCCATTCTAAGTGACCATGAAGAAGAAGTGTCTTGTTGTGGTGCCTCTTTGGTTTCTTTAATTAAAAATTACAGGCATATGTATATATGAAGATTTAATGATGCTAAAGAAAAAGGAATGGGCGTAACCTGAGACTTGTGAAGTCAAATGCATGTTCTGGATATGCTTAAATTGGGAGAAAGGACTTTGAACTGATTTAACCCCTTGGAAATTTCATTGCAGGTGGCTTCTATGCAGTTTATTAACATTGTAGTTCATTCAGTAGAAGACATGAACTTCAGAGTTCACCTCCAATATGAATTTACCAAATTAGGACTGGATGAATACTTGGATGTGAGTATAACTATCTTTTTTGGTGTCTTTTAAAGAATGGGTTTGTTGCCTGTTCTCAGAGGTTCTCTTCCATAGTAACTGCAAAATACCTAAAGCATTGTATGGTTAACAATTGCCGTGCTAGTTAAAGGGAGCCAATTTAAACGGCACGGTTTGCCAGCAGAGTTGGATTATTCCAGAATTCCCGGGACATCTGTGGGTCCGTTGCCTGCAGACTTTAGTACTGGAGTCAGACAGCCTCAGGCAGCATTGCTGCAACTTTACTTTGCTTTTGAGCTTTGTCTGGGTCAAGTCTCATTGCATTCTTCATCAAAACTAGAAAAAAAAATTATTTGGGGGCACTCTTGGGGCCCCATCCAAGCAGGCAAGATGAAGCCAAGAATGCAGTAGAATGAGTTAGTGCTTAGAGCATAAAAGTGTACCGAGGAACTGGACACTGGAGCCTTCCTCCTGAAGCTGTTCACTCTGCTGAATGGTTTGTTGCTGTGGAACGCACACTTTCCCTGGGAGGAAGGAGTTGTTTCTTTCTCTTGCTGCCTCACAGAAGTGCCGGCCAGTTCCCTGAAGTTCCTCAATAAGAAACAGAAGTCATATGTGGTATTCATAGATGAACTCCAGGACCTTGGTGTCCATTGGATGTACCCCTCTTTATCTGAGAGCTTTGGTTTTCTCTTTCCCACGAGAATGGTTCAGTTGAATTTGGAAGTGCATTAGTGGTAGGACAGGGCCTGCTGATCTAAATCGCCAGGTTGTTTCCTGATATGGAAATGATGGGAAGCCTTCCCTTGGGTGTGTCCTTTGTTAGGTGTGAAGCCAGGAAACTACCTACTTTGCACCCACTTTATTGGAGGGCAGAGTGTATTGACCCCTCCCCACCCCTGGCGTGCTTCGAGATTAGTTTATCCTCTTCCCTCACAGGCTCCACAAGTTGTAGGATTTGAACGAGAATCAGGACTGTGAATTGCTGTCAGTGTTGCAGGTTCAGTTTTGTGAGATTTTGCTTGGGGTTCTAGGTTGTCATGGCAGCGAACAACATTGGTGCACATCTGTTATTTACTGTGAATCTTGGGAAGGTCACATGTAGCTGCTTCTCTGTTGCTCACTGTTTTTTACCTGTAGATTCATATTTCATTTTTCATGTCTGACTTTTAAACTAAGATGGAATGTTACTCTCCTTAAAACAAGTTAAACTGTAGAATTTCAATTTAAACCAAAGAGAAAAATCTTTTTTTTTTTTTAAAAAAAAAGTAATATGAAATTTCTCTTAAAAGTACCAACCCCCCAGCCCTGTACTTTTTTAACTCTGTTCTGTTTGTGCTGAACCCTGATGGGTAGAGATTATTAGAAATATTATATGCCTCTGATATATAAATATTTTGTTTACTAAGGCAGCCTTCTTTGCCAGTGGTCATTGATATGTTCGTTAACGTACTGGCATCATCTATATGCCAGATGTTATTCTGGCTCTATGGTTTCCCACAGAAAATCATAATGCATGGTTCTCATGGGGAGAATGCTCTGATTTCTTCAGCCTCTAGTGTCACTTGAGAACTAGCTAGCTGAGTTGCTTCAGGATCCCTCATCTGGGATACAGTGAACTAGAAGATACTTTCTGGTTCATGCTTTGGGGAGCCCTGAGCTATTCATACAAGGCACACAATCTTAGGAAAGGAATTTTGTGGGTGAGCTCTAGTAATGTGTACTAAAATAACCCAAAGGCAAGTGTGACTAAACTGGAGCTCCTAGCTAACTGTCCTCTGCCCCCAGTCAGTAGTCTCCATCCTGGTAAGATGTCCCCCACAGCGGTCTTCTCCATAGACACCCCTTAGTTTTCACAGGACACCCCTTAATTTTAACAGGACTTGTAACTATTCATTTCAGATCCTCCTTCAACGTCTCTGTGGCCTTGACTTTACCTATATGAGAATGTTTTAGGCTAGAGTAGGAAGGATTTGAGGTAAGTCTAGTCCATATGTGCATATGTAATGTAGCTTATGTGTGTATGTGTGTGTGCATCTGGGAAATAGTCTGGTCATACCTTCTTCATTAGGGATATGCTGTAATTCTCTTCAGGATGACGTGTTAAACTCTGGTGCGGAAGGGTAGGCTCCTTGCAATAGAATGAGTAGAGGGTCGGGTGATTACGTTCTGTGTCGACAGATAAATTAATACTCTCTGTTTTGCACCTTGTTTTTCAGAAGCTGAAGCACACTGAGAGTGACAAGCTGCAAGTACAAATTCAGGCTTACCTAGACAACGTGTTTGACGTGGGGGCTCTGCTGGAAGACGCAGAAACCAAGAACGCAGCCTTGGAGCGGGTGGAAGAACTGGAAGAAAACATCTCTCACGTAAGGGCGTCTGAGAGAGGGAAGTGCCCTGGGGTCCAGGGTGAGCTAGTGCTCACTGCTGTGGGAGGAAGTGAGAGGATTTGGAGTGTGGAATAAGCGGCTTCTGGGCCAGAGCGCCCTCAGATTCCCTCTGGGCTCTTTAAAGAAGGAAGGTATGCTGCGTACGGGAGAAACCCTTCCTTGTGTCCACTTGCCTTCCTGCTCCGTCTCTCCCACGTCACACACGCCAGCATCCTAGTTGCCAACACAGAGAAGTAGGGTGGCCGATGGTGTAAGGGAATGAAAAAAGCAATCTGGCCTGAATGGAGTCTTGAGACGACCACTTTCTCAAAGTGCCGTCAAAGCCCGAGGGACAGCACTGTCTCGTGTCTCTGATACAGGGCTCCACTTTCCTTCCTTAGGAATGTTCAGGTTTTAGTCAGGTTCATTTTGCCTGTAGACATTTTACAGGAGAGCGCTCAGCTTTGTCAACTGTGCTCGTCTTTGAAGAAGCAAGTTCTCCTGGTGTAATGTCAACTGCACAGCAGCACAGGGTCCTGATTTTCTTTCACAGAAATTTATTATCCTCAAGTTAATATGAAACAAAAAGCTTTGAGATGTTAACATGTTTAATATTCAGAAACAGCCGGGCAGTGGTGGCGCACGCCTTTAATCCCAGCACTTGGGAGGCAGAGGCAGGTGGATCTCTGTGAGTTTGAGGCCAGCCTGCTCTACAAGAGCTAGTTCCAGGACAGGCTCCAAAGCTACAGAGAAACCTTGTCTGCAAAAACAAACAAAACAAAATAAAAACAAGAACAAATAGAAAGCAGTATTTCTTAAAAATCAAAACATTGTGTCAAGGCTAAATTCTTGTTCCCTTGCTCAATAATGCACCTTGGGCCTCATCCACATTAGAGAGTACTGTACCACTCTGAGCTCTTGAAGACAAAAATGTTTGTCATGAGTTTATTGGAATTGTTCTTTCTTATTAGGTGAATTGTTTCTATTTGTAAGGATACTATTTTTCATTGGGCCGTGGTGGCGCATGCATTTAATTCCAGCATTTGGGAAGCAAAGGCAGGTAGATCTCCGTGAGTCCACACAGAGATCTGTGATATTTAGACATGGAGGGGCTGTTGTATGGGTTTTATGGAGGCTACGTACACATTATTCATTTTGATAGAAACAAATGTCTTCAGAACCATGGTATAAAAATTAGTGCTTTCCAATTAAAAAAAAAACACTGCTGGAAACAACATCCGTTGCTTGCTCTCAGTCCTTGCCTGATCGAGAGGCAGCCCCCCCAATTCCATGATTACCCCTCTCGGTCAATAAATCTCTTTTGGGCTGTAAAAAATAAAATAAAATGAAATACAAGAATCAGACATGACAATTGAAATAGACAATTCTGTGGCCCGTTCCTACTTCAAAAATATTGATGTTAGTGATATTTTTCACTCAGATTTCAATTAATGAGTCATTTTTAAGTTATTTTTATTACATCTTTGTATTTGGACTATGATCAGTTATAAATTACTTTAGAATTTTCTGCTGAAGATGCAGCAGTTAGGTGTGGTGGTAAACACCTGTAATCCCACACTTGGGATGCTAGGAAAAGGAGAATCATGAGTTGGAGGCCAGCCTGGTTAACAAGATCCTGTGTCAAACAACAAGATTTCTTCTGAGGACCTAAAAAATAAACATGAATCTAAGCATCAGGATAAAATATGCAACTGCTTTTGTTTCTTTTCTCCTCTTTAAGGGGGCTGTAGATACTAAGTGCTCTTCATCCCAGTTCCTTTCCCCATGGGATAAGCTGCAGTCTGCAGTGCAGGCAGAGGACTGCGTTCTGTAGGGCTTCCTCTATGCAAATAGTTGTAAATGTCATCATATTAAAGCATCCATATTTGTTTTAAAAAAAATTTCTGGGCAGTGGTGGTGCACACCATTAATCCCAGCACCTCAGGAGGCAGAGGCAGGTAGATCCCTGTGAGTTTAAGGCCAGCCTGGTCTACAAGAGCTAGTTCTAGAATAGGCTCCAAAGCTACAGAGAATCCCTGCCTTGAAATACTAAAATAAATTAATGAATAAATAAATAAATAAATATAGAATAAAAAATTAATGTTCTCAGAAAATGACCTGTAGAATATATGCAAGACTGTTGTGGCCCCTGTTTGTCAGGATGTGTGCTTCTGACGGCCTAAGGACCTGCTTAGACTGTTTTTCTTTTCTCATCACAATTTCACAGCTATCTGAAAAGCTTCAGGACACGGAGAATGAAGCCATGTCCAAGATTGTTGAACTGGAAAAGCAACTCATGCAAAGGAATAAGGAACTGGATGTTGTCCGGGTAAGTGTGCTGGCAGCCGCTACTCAGATGGGCATGGCGCTCCTGCTGGTCCAGTGTGGAGCATGTTCATTCCAGAGAAATGTGTTGATGCAGTGTATTTATTGCAACCATTTCAGAGGTGACACTGAAAAGTACATATAAGGTATGCATATACATGTGTGTGAAATCAAAAACTCCAGCTTTAGTACTTCCTGATTACAAATTTTGGGAGCAACAGTGGTTTCCCATCTTGGGGAGGGTGGTTGATTCTGTAGATTGTAAATCTATGCAGTTGTAAATAAGAACAAAAGCATGGATTTATTCATGCCACTTATTTATTTTTATTAGGACTTAGGCCTCATTTATTTATTTACCTTAATTTTACTGAAAACCAGGTTTGTTGGTTACTATGGAAACAATTCATCACACAAGGTAGATCTAAAGGTACCGAAATCTAAAACCCAATGCAGCTTATTATCGGATAATCCTAGCTATTTGGTTTTGCATTCCTATCATTTTACTTTAAGTGTCGGGCATTTATGGAGGACCATCCATGTATTTGAAACTGTGTAGAACATACAACCGACATGCCTGGAGGCCTTTCAGGCACATGGCTTGCCTCCACACCATGGTTAATGTGATGGTTATCATGGCTGTGTGTGCTGTTGGTATTCCGACACATCCTACAGTTAGCTTTGCGTATTCATTTTCTGGCATACGATCAAGACAAAGTTTTGATATGGCATATGGGCTCCATTCAAGTTCAGACACTTAGATTATTAATGGAAGACAGGTGTGGAGGATGTTTCCGTGTTCGTTGGAGGTCTGTAGGCCCAGCAAGAAAGTTCAGTTCCACAAAGCCACCCACACCAGAATATCCCTGGACGCTTAATAGAAACAGCTAGGGCAGCCTTTGAATTGAATTTTAACTTTGTTTTATTCTCTAAACTTTGAGAAAGATAAGTAATTAGTTGTGGGAAGCTTTGGGTTGTTTTATTAAAAGCATCACCAAAGCAAAAAATATTCTAGCCGTCGCCATCGCTGTCCTGAAGTTAGTCAAGGAGCTTTTATAAGGGCCAGAGAGATCCAGTCATGCCTCTAGCTCCTGGTCACTCATGACAGGGTCACTGCAGGCTTTGCAGAGTTTCTCTCCTTGCTTATTTACTATTTGTCTTCTTGGGACAGGGTCTCATTATGTAGCACTGGTTGACCTGAAAAGTCACTGAACAGACCAGGCTGGGCCTCAAACTCACAGAGATCCGCCTGCCTCTGCTTCCACAGTGCTTGGATTGAAGGCGTGCGCCATCACAGCCAGCCTTGGCAGAGACTTTAATCCTAGTCTTCTGCCAAAGTCTGATTTAGGGCCCTTTGTCTCTTGTTAGTTAATGTGTATCCAGGAGCTATAAATAGATTTTATAATTAGTGAAAGAGCATGCCAAACCACCAGGATACCCGTGGGATGTTCCAAATCCAGTTTGGGGGATAAAGCCATCTCTGCTCTGTCCTTTTCTGCCTGTGAACTTAACTCCACTTCTGAAATGGAAAGGACTTCATTAACAATAGCAATGCTAGAATACATTGCATGCATTATTAGTTGAGTTGGTAATTACTGGGACTCCATATGTTCTGGCTGAATTCTAGAGATTTCCCCAAATGTCAGAGTGCATGCGCTCTCTCTACCTGTTTTCCTCAGCTGGTGTGCCTAGTAGGTGTAACTCCTGACCATGGCCAGCCTGGTTTACAAGAGCTAGTTCCAGGACAGGCTCCAAAGCTACAGAGAAACCCTGTCTTGGGGGGAAAAAAAAACCAAAAAAAACCAAAGGGGGTAAAAAAAATTCTGACCATGATCTCTTTTGCAGGAAATCTACAAAGATGCAAATACCCAAGTTCACACATTAAGGAAAATGGTCAAAGAAAAGGAAGAAGCCATTCAAAGACAGTCTACCCTGGAAAAAAAGATTCATGAACTGGAGAAACAAGGGACCATTAAAATTCAGAAGAAAGGGGATGGGGACATTGCCATACTGCCAGTCGTGGCCTCTGGCACATTGCCCATGGGGTCAGAACTAGCAGCGGGTAACTATGGAGGACCAGTTACAGGGACCACCTCCTCAGGATCTTCCCTCCCCCCACCCCCACCACTACCTCCATCATCAGACATGCCTGAAGCAGGTAAGATGTCCTGGGGGGAGGGGAGGGATTTACCTTCGTGTGTCCTTTTACTTATCTTAAGAAATATTCTATTTTGAGGGGCTGGAAAAATGGTTAGTGGTTAAGATAGGCACTGCTCTTCTCAACAACCCGAGTTTGCCTCAGCCGCACAGAGTGTGGCTCACAACTGCCAACTCCAGAGGACCTGCTGTTGCCTCTGCAGGCCCTGCACTCTGCACATACTCACACACATAAGGAAGATGCTTTAAGTCAGAACAAAGGTTTACGATTGGAGATTAAGGTTGTGAATCTTCATGTTGCTCATGTGATAATGTTTTCCCATTTGTCAGTAAGGAAATGTTTACCATTTTAAGTGTTTTTTTTTTTCCTTCCACCTGTTTTATTTTATTTTAAAATTTTAATTGCTTATTAGCATTATGTATGAGTGATGTCTATGTGTGCGTGTATAGCACACTATGCTTGTAGAAATCAGAAGCCACCTGTGTAGAGTCAGTAGTCACCCCACTTTTATGTGGGCTCCCAGGATCTAACTGGCATTCCCTGATGAGCCATCTGGAGAATTTGGAGCCCAATTTTCTCATGCTTTATATGCACATGACATTTTATTCTTTTCTCCAGCGCAAAATGGACCAGCGTCGCCACCTATGTCACCACCTCCTCCCCCACCCCCTCCACCCCCTCCTCCTCCACCACCACCCCCTCCACTCCCAGGTCCTGCGACAGAGACTGTGCCAGCTCCACCTCTACCACCACCACCCCCACCTCCCTCCGCACCCCCACTGCCTGGGACTTCTTCACCCACAGTAGTTTTCAACTCAGGATTAGCAGGTGAGAACACAGGATGAAAGCAGGTACTTGCTTGAGAAGTCATTTTTCTCCCTCTGGAGAGCAAAAGCTGTTCTTTCAGCAATCAGATCATTCTCTATCTGTGCACATGTCTTAGGAGGACATTCCTGCTAACATAACCAGTGAAGGGGACACTTTGCCATATTCTTCCTAGTAGGAGTTCTGACCTCGTCACCCAGCCTTCCACTGGTTTTCCCCACAGTGGCGAAAGCTCGGAATTAGGCACTCATATTGAGTGTTATTCTTTTGTAAGGTTTTTGGTGTGCCGTCTGTAAAGGAGAACACGCCACTATGAGTAAGTGCCCGACAGAGGCTTGTAGGCTTGCCTTCTGAATATTGTAGGTGTTAGAAATTGCTAGAAGTTTTAAGCTTCCAGGGGAAGCGGTACTAACAGCAGTTTCTTTAGGATGTGAAAAGCTTCCAAGTAATTCATGAGTTCCTGCCCACCAGGACATAAAGGTGTGCCTGCTTTACCAGAAATAAAAGGGAGACAGGTCAGAGAGGGGAAGAGAATTGCTCCAACACCTTGAAATAAGTTACTAATTTTGAAATTTTACTCTTTAATACTGAGGCATTTCAGTTAGAGTGTCGCCGAGAGTTTGGAGTTGTTCTGAGGTGGCTGTCCCTATAAGAGTGGCAGCACTGTGCTGACACAGCTGCCCTGTGCTGTGGGGATCTCTGCTCTGAGCTGGCTGTCCTGTGGTGCTGAGAACTGCTTTCAGGTGTCATCCCTTGATACTGGGTCGCTTTCTCTGTAATAATGAGTAATCCTGCTTGGAGGTGGCTGTCGCCGTGATACTCTAAGTAATTCCCCTCTGAGGTGGCTGTCCCTGTGATACTAAGTAATTTCCCTCTGAGGTGGCTGTCCCCGTTGAGGACCTGCTCTGAGGTCATCACCTGGTGTCACCAGGCAGCTCTCCTCTTGGGCGGACTGTGTAATTGTCTTTAGTTTGTGTTTGGTTATTGCTGTGATAAATACCATCACCAATGCAACTTGGGGAGGAGATGGTTTATTTTAGTTGACAGTTTATTATGGAGGCAAATCCAGGCAGGGGCACAGGCAGGAAGCTAGAGGCAGGAACTGATGCAGAGGCCATGAAGAATTATGCTTTCTGGCTTGCTCAGCCTGCTTTCTTATATGAGAATCTAGGGGTGGCACAGCTCACAGTAGGCTAAGTCCTCTTACATCAATCATTAATCAGTAAAACACCCTGCATCTTGCCTACAGGTCAATGTAATGGAGACATTTTCTCAACTGATGCTCATTCTTCCAAAATGACTCTTAATTTGTGTCAAGTTGATAAAAATGATCCAACACACTAACACTGCTCTGAAGTTGTCACTTTGAGCTACTAGGTGTTTTAAGGTGGCTAACTCTTTGTCACTGTGTAGTGCTGCTCTAGGATAGCTATCACTGTGGTACTGGTCCCTCTGCTCTGAGGTGGACAGTTGTCCCCGTGATACTGGTAACTCTGCTGTGAGGTAGCTGTCACTGTGATACTGGGTACCTCTGCC